>JAASAO010000670.1:0-54660 GCA_017311375.1 Mytilus coruscus
AGATGATCATTTCTGTACACTTAAAAATACTTTGTGTATTGCGTCTAGATGTTCTTGTTTAATTCCTACGAGAAGGTAACACCTCCCAAAAGAAAGCTGATTTTATCAGCTATAGTTAGAGGAGGGATAAGGCGTCTGCGCAATGCTAGGCGGTGTTGCCGTAGAAGTAAAAGTGAAAAGTATAGGTTCCAGCCCCGATCGGGCAGGGCATGTACTATAAGGTTGAGAGTGCTGGAGTGTTGGGTGGAGTCATGGGTGAAAACATGGAGTTAGGAAATGGAGTGTAGTTGAGTTGTTGGGTCAATAGTTTTAAAATTAAACCAATTTATGAGATATGTTTTTATAGCTTTCAAAATCATAGAACGAATCTGGTGTTTGGTCTCAACAACGTCCAACTGCATTCATGTACATTGTACCAATATAATTTACCTTGGATGCGTCATAGGTATGATTTAAGGTTATATCTCCAAATATACAGTCTAGGTCGCACACATTTAAAGATGTCCTGAAATGTGTAAGATGCACCTCGAGGGCGTTATCAAAATATTATGGTTAATGTCAATTAATAGATTTCTATGATTTAGGAGGGTCTTTCAGTAATTTTACCTTAGTTAACAACATTCTGGTGTAAATAATTTTACTTGCAAAGGGCTAAACCTGCCACCATGTGAAAATTAACATAAGCACTATGGGCATTTAAATAAAAGTTTTGTGAGCTCGTCCAAAATTTTAGTAGCATAGGCTACTGTGCCTTTGCTAATCTTTTTCCCTGCTTAGTATATCGTATTAAATACATTTTGTAAATGTTCAAGTTTATTATTTCCATAAAATTGGAAGAACAATAATAAACACAATATTGAAGTTTCAGATATCATACATAATTATATGTAGATTATTACACATATTTTGTGAATTAATTTGTATAACTTATGGGTGTTGCTATTGCAACAATTGAAAGTGTATATAGCCAATTGAATGCAGACGTTTTCATTCACTGATATTAGAAATAATGATGGGTTTTCATTTCTTCAGATAATTATTTACCCTTCAAGGTCAATTGATTGATACATTTTAATTGTTTGTGATGAGACATTAAATAATGATTAAGATAAACAAAGTCCAGAAAAACTGCCATTAGAAATACACTGGAATTCAGAATAGTAAAATAATTACTAGATATACAACATTATCACACCTCCAACTGAGCTGTCATAAAATGCTACCCAAAACTTTGTCCAACGTTCATAAATAATCAAATATGATAAATGAAATAATATAAAATCATCATGTTCTGCAATTTAAAAAAAAAGAAGAAAAGTAAAAAAATTGTAAATGATTTTCATTTGAGATTTTATTTGAATTCGTTAACAATTTCATTTGGTATCAAGTGTGATTGATTTGTGGATTCGTTCAATATTTAACCAAAATCCTTTACTTCACTCCACTCCATTTCCTAACTCCCATGTTTTCACTCCATGACTTACTCCAACACTACAATACTCCAACACTCCACCACCCACTTCACCACTCCACTTCACCACTCCACTCCACCACTCCACTCCACTCCACTCCACTCCACTCCACCACTCCACTCCACCACTCCACTCCACTCCACTCCACTCCACTCAACTCCACTCAACTCAACGTTTTAGTACATGCCTTCGGGAGGAAGTTAAGAATCAAATCTACTCTAACATTGTTAGGTTGATTTTCTAGGCACTTATATATAATATATATACAAGTCTAAATTGAAAACAACGTTCAAACCTATGATTGCGTTGGATAAAACCGAAATTTTATACGTGTGTCATACACTTATCCAGGAACTACCCTTAACCCGGAAATTTACCTTTATCCCATTACCCTTAACCAGGAACAAACATATTCTGTGATATTTTTTCAACAAAGCAAAATTGGTTAAATATTTCTTTTAATTAGATTTACAGTGTATTAATAAGCATTTATCGGTATATAGCATTTCGATTACTTTGAATAATGCACTAATATTGAAATAATTCTTATTTGAAAAGGAGAGAATACATTAAAAATTTAATTTTCATGGAACGGGAGACAACTGCAACTTATTACTCTTAAACGGAAACGCGTTTACTCTTATCCAGAAAATGTAATGTTTTATTATTGACTAATTGTCAACACAGGAATGCATTCCCAATATTTAATCAACTAAAATAAATAGATGTAAATGAACACAGTCAAATCCAAATGCAATTGTATTTCCTCAATAGACTTGTAGCTTTAAAGTCGAAGGTAATTTTATTTTGTCATTTTCATCTGTAATGAGACAATCATTTGATTTTCGGGGTTTTTCGCGGGGAGGGGTGCAGCAAGATTTAGAAAAATAATACCCTGGCCTGGCCAAAATAAACACAAAGTGCAGGAAACAGTTGTGCTCAAAAGTGGAAGAAAATTTCGGCCAACAAATGTAAGCGTGCATAAGCGTGCATAACTTTATGATACTAGTAGATGGAAATTAATAGCCAATCTGCAAATACAACCAGTCTCAATTGGCGATCATACCACATCTCTTGGGGTTTTTAACCTACAACACATGTAAAGTATTCAGGACCTTCATAATTGAATTGAGGATATCCTGAAATATTTCATGACCTTGACAAATAATCGGTAAAATTGATTTATTTCAAAAGGTCTTTCAGTATTTAAATGTCAGGATATCTTTAATATATATGGATGAGCGTGATAGTTTTATATTTGTTTGTTCGTGTTTTTTATCTTCTTAAAATTTAACCATCATGGCTAACATGACTAATAAACAGCTGCGCCATGAGCGCATGATACGCTCGTCGTCTTGTGTGTGAATTTTTATGCAATAATCATAAATAGTTTCTGACAAAAGGTGCAACATGTGAAAACCCCCCTTTTTTTACAAAAACTCAATAACTCTAAAATAAAATTGTGAATCATCACCAAAAAGTATACAACTCTTAAGATTAATATAACTAAGAAGTGTGTAAAGTTTTAAGCAATAATCATAAATAGTTTTTGAGATACGGCGCGACATGTGAAACCCCTTTTTTTTTACAAAAACTCAGTATCCTCCTCTCTTAAATAAAATTTTGAATCAAAATCAAAAGTATACAGATCTTTAGATAATATAACTAAGAAAATGTGTAAAGTTTTAAGCAAAAATCATAAATTGTTTTTGAGATACGGCGCGACATGTGAAAACCCCCTCCCCCTTTTTTTTACAAAATACTCAATAACTTAAAAATAAAATTTTGAATCATCACCAAAAAGTATACAGATCTTTAGATTAATATAACAAAGAAGTGTGTAAAGTTTGAAGCAATAATCATAAATGGTTTTTGAGATATGGCGCAACATGTGGAAACAACACACCCCTGTTTTAGTTCCAAAGTCCCGTAACTCAAAAAGTTTTAATCTTATTTTCACCAAAAAGTATACAGATCGTTTGACCATCATAAGAAACAACTATGATAAGTTTCATGAAATTTGGATAAGTCGTTCTCAAGTTACGGTACGACATGTTTACGCCGGACAGACAGACGGACAGACGGATAGACGGATAGACGAACAGACGCACGCCGGACATTTGTATACCATAATACGTCCCGTCAAAATTTGGACGGGCGTATAAAAACCAAGTTACTTGAACATAGGAATTATATGAATTAATTGGCTTATATCTAGGAAACCATAATAGACCGAGAAATAAATCATTTGCGCAAACAAATTTTAATGCTTAGAATAACAATTTCTACTTATTTACCATTTCCACCTAAATAATCAGATGGCTTCTTTGAATGACTCCTTTCCAGATTGTCCCCTAAAATGACTTTTGACTTATTCGCGAGGTGTGTCTTTAACATCGAAAATTATGATAGGTTGTAACTATAAAATAATCAACAATGCAAAATATATTTTTGACAGGTGAGCAATTCAGGCTATCTTGTAATTTTAGTTTAATTAATAAACACTTATCCGATTTATGCAGCAAGATATTTTCTCTCGAATATATGAGACAGACTACAATGTATATAGAAGCTTCTGAATATAGTCTACTATTTTACTGTATGTCAATACTCTTATCCCGGAAATAAAAGTGAGTTCTCATTTGACGGAAAACATACGACTAACAGCTGTTTGCAGAACTACGAAAAATACAATAACTCCCCTACTGCCAAACCCTCGTTTCCATAAGAAACGGATCACATTATATATATATAAGGAAAGGTTAAGTAGAATCCGTATGCTGGTAACATATAAGAAAATTAATAAAAGATAATAACGGTTTCAATTCATCACTTTTACTAGCGCTTTCATTGCTTTCACAGATCTTCAGGTATATATATATACATAGATATGATAACACGTATTTATAAAAAAACACCTTATCATAATACAGCTACATTTATATAAATTAAGGCTGATATAAATAAAAAATAATAATAAAAATTCTGTTAACACTCCTCACAAATCATTTTACGTATTCAACTCACAATTATATGGAAATGATAATATCTGTTGATCCTATAAGCTTCGTTTAAAATACGTAAAATACGTACGAAATAGGAAACAATATTATGCATATAGATAAGACTGTCTTATTAATATTTAGATGATACTTTCAATTGAATTAGTCTGGCTTTAGTCTGCAATTTTATTTCTAATGTCAGTACTGTTAAGCCTTCAATATTTTTATTTAAGGAAAAGTACATGTATGATTCAGTAAAAGTGAATTGTTTCTTTGATGCTGTTGGTTTTTTCTCCTTTCTTTCGGAATGAATCTTTCTTGTAAACTTGTGAAACTGCTAGCATCTTATAAATAAAGTAAATGCGCCTTGAACTGCGCAATGAGCAGTGTGGACAGTGCCGTGATATATACCTCCAAACTTGTTTGTAGGAGATGTTAAAAATACGACACTGTTAACAGAAAAAGAAACGAAAGGACCATGATATTATTGTTCAGATCATACCTCTTTCCGAAGAAATCTGCAATTTGACTTTTTATGTTGGTACTCTTATCCCGGAAATATGGTGTAAAGAGATAGTTTGTGTTGCAGGGAAAGCTGCTATGCTTTCCGTTTTCTCCGTTTTCTGCCCAAATATGAAACAATATTGTTCCTTTTGTTCTATTCAACTACTCATATCATACCTTTTAAATACTTTAAACTTACAAAAGGACAGTTGTGTGGAAAGAATGATTCATATATACCCTAAAAATTGCATTACAATTTCATTTAATATGTCGGTACCCTTATCCCGGAAATATGTAAAAGATAAAATAGGTATATGCTCCTTTTTTTTTTTTTTTTTCTTTTAGTTTTTGCTCTGTGTTCAAGGCCTCACTATGACTCTGAGATGATGCTTTGCACATGCTGATTTTGTGTCTTTGAAAGATATCCCATATCCTATACTTCCTATCAGGGTAGTAGCTCCGATGTTTTAAGTTGTTTTCTGATAATCAAATTCTTTTCAAGGTGCTCACATCATACATTTTGAATATTTGTACGTTCTAAACAGACATTCAAGTAAACAGAATATATTAGCATTTACTTCGAACTGTGTTTGCAATACACAGTAAAACGAAATAGCGACTAAACAGTGCTATTCTTTTTATTTTACCATGCATTTTCCATATCAGTCTCAAAAATTTAGCCTGTAATTTTATATCATACTAGAACACACCGCGAAATCGCGGGCATTTAGTGCGTGGTGAAAGTATGTAAACTGTTGTAGGATGAATTTTCGTAAAATATTTTATGACTGGCTAATTTCAGGAGAGGTATCAAAAGTCTTAGCCTGCGCGCGGGTGCCGTGTTGCCAGGACAATTTTGTTTTAGCCCTCCCCTTTTCCAAAGTCAGTTATTGTTTGTTTTCTGTTTTTCTGTTATACTTTCAAAATTGCTATCTACTATCAATTCCTAGTCTACTATCCACGGCAGTCACTGATATAGTATATATGGAGACTCTTTATATAATATCAGCGACCACAGGGACTCAGTTAGCAGATTAAAATTTTGTTAATCAATGTTTTTTTTTTTTTTTTTTTAGTATTTCCTGTCTATTTGTATTACTTTATTAACGTATTTGATAATGACATCACTATTTCTTTGTTTTCTATTAATGTGCAGTTTACTATTCAGTATACGAATATGGATAGTAAACCGCACATTGCTAGAAAACAAAGAAATAGTGATGTCAACGTCAAATACGTTAATAAAGTAATACAAATAGACAGGAAATACTAAAAAAAAATAAAAAAACATTGATTAACAAAATTTTAATCTGCTAACCGAGTCCCTGTGGTCAGCGACCGCTATGGATAGTAAACTTGGAACTGATAGTAAATTGCAAATACATTTTATTAATAGTATATTTGTGATCATAGTATACAGAAAACAATGAAAATAATTGTCCTGTCCCAAGTACTTTTGAAAATTATGCGCAATTTTTTCCTAAAACAGTTCTAAAAAGAAGTCTTGTTTATGACTTAAAAGTTCGTCCGATGACGGAAACAGTATCCGGACGCCTTTTTTTTTTTTCGTTTTTCTCCCAAAATAACCCAAACTGAATTATCATGCGACTATGCATTGTACCTATAGGACACAGGGCATGATGGTTAATTTATTGTGGAAGGAAGAGAAGCGACACACAAAATGAGGTCTTCTCGTTTAATAGTATAGATGTCGATACTCTTATCCCGGAAATATGTTATAAAGGAAAATATGAAATGCAGGGAAAAGTGGCTAGTAACAGGAATGCTTTAATGTAACATATTTCCGGGATAAGAGTACCGACATATGATATAAAATTACAGGCTAAATTTCGCGGTCAGTATAATTTCAATATACAAATCATTTCACTTTCAAGTCATATATAAAGCGACGATGTGTATACTTTTATCTAAATAAAATCATACAATTCTATATCTTTTTAAAAGATTATATCTAAATCGAAATTTATCTGAAAAATTGCTTACATTTTACTTAATATGTCGATACCCTTATCGCGGAAATATGTTAAAAAGAGAAAATACGTATTAATACTCCTTTTCTTTTTTTTTTATTATGCCAGTCTAAATTCCAAACCAGTCATTCCAGTCGACATACCATGCAAAACGTGCGTACTCTGTGTTGTTTATAGTTTCTCTCCTGAATATCTATAATAAATTGCAACTGGAATTCGGTGTGAGTCAATGCTCCGTGTTTAAGGCCGAACTTTTACCTATAATTAAAATTGAGAATGGAAATGGGGAATATGTCAAAGAGACAACAACCCGACCAAAGAGCAGACAACAGCCGAAGGCCACTAATGGGTCTCCAACGCAGCGAGAAATTCCCACACCCGGAGGTGGTCCTCAGCTGGCCCCTATATAAAATTGTGTACTAGTTCAGTGAAAATTGTTGACTTGACTTTTAACACATTGTGACTTGGATGGCAAGTTGTCTCATTGGCATTTGTGCCACATCTTTTTGTTGTTATTTAAGCAAACAACAATCAATTAGTCAACCAATTTTAATTATAATTACTTTTTTTTATCCCATGTTTTTCATATAAAATGATCAAACCAAAAAATTACCCCACTTGTATTATTGAATAAACCTATTTCATAATCATGGATTCAGTTAAAAAAAAACTATATACAACATTTAGAGAATGATGCTTCGAAACCTCTTTAATTACATTTTTTCGGTGATCAAACTGCATACAAACCAAACAATGTCTGAAACAATCTCTTTAATACTAGTACCTTGTTTGATGTATAGCTGTTGTACGAATTAAGATGAATGTTTAAATAACAGTGTATCAACCTATCATGACATGCTAAAATCTAATAACCTACAAAAATGTACATATTTGTTATTATAAAGATATCTTTTCAATACAATGCAACTTAAAATACCCAAGATTGGAAACTATAATAAACTTATTGTCTGTATTTGTAATCTCAAGACGTCGACGAAGCTAAGATGATTGTAAATATTGCGTTACATTAGGTACAAAACATCTATTTGACATCTCAAAATTACACCTCTATTTCACTAAGTTTATTGATACAAATCTATTCCTCTGCTTCATCTGAATTGTAGTCTTCTTCTTGGTCAGGATTTCTTATCCTAAATAGATACTGAACAATATCATAATTACTGTCCTCATTCAAAGTAATTATACAATTGCTGTAGATATTAGACATACATGTGTGATTGAACAACGAAGCCCGTCGACGAACATCATTGGTATAGTATACAACATAAAGTCCAATGAAGATTAATGCCATATATGACCGAAAGTCGTCATATAAATCCATAAACGGGTGGTTTACTAGTATGAATTCTCCGTCAATCTCATGTGTAAATGGTAAAACAAATCCATGTAATTTTAAAAAGTGATAAAACACCATTGACAGTTCATCTTTTGATAGTAGAATTCCTTTGCCGAATGATTGATCTTCAAACTCAAGTAACTTATACTGGAGCCACTTGTTAATCAGTTCGAAGTTTTGGTCATTTGACAAAAATATATCATTTTCGTGAAGCGTATCCGTTGAATCATTTGGTCCTTTATGTGGCTTACCAACGCTTATTTCGTTGTCATCATCGGGGACAAAGTTTTCTTCTAGCATACTGTCAAGGGTAGTATTTGAGTACAGATCAACATCCAACTTGTCATGGTCTTTATTGCGGTCGTTTTGCTTAATATCTTCAGAGGAATCGAATAAACATTGATTTTCAGTGTGGATTGTTCCACAACGATGGCATAATATTTCATTTGTGTTATTCAAGGAATTACACGTATTACAATCAAGGGTTCCGCATACTTCGCACAAAATATTATGGTCTACGCAATCAACGTGTTCGCCAATGGATTGTGCTTGATCGGGTATCAAACTTAAATAGTGAAATCCGGCTATATGTCCTAAGTATAAAGTCTGCTCCAGTGCAACATCTCGTGGTATTATTCTTACAGGTTGAGAGTTTGGTTAACTTGATAATATCAGAATTGAAATCCGGAACAGACATGCGGCAGCAACAAGCACGGTATCATCACCCCATTCTCCATCACGTTCCATTCTTTCCAAATAATCATTCCAGTCTTCATCGACCGTAAAATCACGAAAATCAACAGTTCCATCAGAAAAATCAAGGACAGGGTTATTACGTAAAAAGTCAACTATCATATGACGTAATCTTGTGTAAGAAATTTCGATCCCTACTCGTGAAAGTTGCAAGGACAGCGCATGAAACATACAGTTACCATCCGATGGTATATCCCTGTCGACATGTAGATCTTCTTTCGCTGCATTTTGTTGAAGTTCAATCATTTTATCATCCATGGCTTCTTTGTATGATGTTGACATTACTCTGCTTTCGGTAATTAAATCATTTAGTTCCTGAAGGATATTAAAACTCGTTCATTTTCGCCCTGCAAGTTTATGTTCTTTCTTTTGTGTTTTCTTTTGCTCTCTGTTGTTTTCTCTTTCTTTACTTGCTATTTTGGAAGTGATCATATCTACCCTAAACCAATATTGTACTGGAAGTTGTTTTCTCCTGCGTTGTATACTTAACTTTGTATTTATGTAGATCTTTATTTGTCGCAATTACAATTCCTTCTAATACCCTTGGCGCTGCGAACGATGACCTTCCTCTATACACTCTTTTGTCTTTGTTCATAAATTTTACGTATACTTCATCGCCCATACTATATTCGGATGGTGAAAATTTTGACAAACCATTTTTCTGCATATTTGCGCTAGCTTTTTTCGAAATGTTAAATGCCTGACTTCTAGCTTTTTCAATTTGCCTTATTCTTTCTGCACAGTGTTCACCCGGTATAAATGTCATATTCGACTCGTTTGCAAGTTCAATTGGTATGTCTTCTAAGTTTGTATTTGTGAAATTACATTTTTGTGTTACAGAATTTGGTTTGATTCCCAATAAACATTCATAAGGTGATATTCCCAAAGACGAGTAAACTGCGTTATTGTAAATACTTTGTAAATTCGGAAGATTCGTCACCCAATCGCAAATGCCTCCGAATTTTGAATTAATTAGATCAAAACGAATTTTGTCTTTCCAGGTCCCATGAAATCTTTCTATTTTCCCCTGGCTCTGCGGATGGTAACTTGAACTGTATATCAATTTGATGTTCATATCTTTACAGAGGCGTGTAACAACACTTTTGAACTCTGAACCTTGATCACTTTGTAATATTTTCGGGTTTCCAAATTCCGCGTATATCTCACGTAGCTTAGCAGCAACTTTTTCCGAGCTCTTATCAGACAATGGTCGCAACCACACAAATCTTGTGAACACATCCATTGTTGACAGAATATATATAATACGAAACATCGTCTTTCTCTACTATGAGCTTACGCATGTCCACAAGGTCAACTTGGTGTCTTTCCATTGGTTGTTTGGCATCAACGGGTATAAGTGGTGCTTTATTTGAAAATAATGGTCGTTTTGTCTCTGCATATCGTTATTAGATATGTATCTTTGTATCATAGGCTCCCCGATTCCAAAGTAATGTTCTTTAATTTGATGGTAGAGTTTTCTTGCCCCATCAGCTTTGCTTAAAGTGTAAAACTTTTCTATTCACTTATCCAATTCCTCCCACGGAAGAACAATTTTCCCATCAATCGTAATCCTGTTAGTTTGTTTACCAAGATACGGATCAATTATCAGTTGCTTTCCGAAGTTGAAATGGCTTATCTTTTATACAGTCTTTTTCCAGACTATTCCTTTATTTTACTGGAATTACTTCCTCCTTGACAAAAGATTCATTAAAATTCGATAATCTGAACAACTTAACTTTGGAGTCCTTCTTCTCTGTCCCTGAAAATAAAAGATTAATGATTTCACCGTTGAGTAATAATCTTTAAATTTAAGGAAAATAAGAACAAAGCAAACTTTTAATAAAGGTAGCGACAAATATGCCGACGGTAATGACATCCAAACGATGACGTAATTTTCAGGGATCTATAAACGCTTCTTTTTATTTTGTTAATTTTATATGTTATTTTAGAATGCGTTCAGAAAAATAGAGGTTTCACCAAAACTCTATAACTTTAAAGGAAACCACTCTTATTATTTCAATTGAGTATGTTCGGACATATACGAATAGTCAAATGCGTTTTGTTAAAATATACTTTTCCCTTTTTGGTCTTTCGGAAAATGTTTTGTGTGCTGTATTTAGACCCCGCTACCTAAACATTTGTTTTGCTTGCATACGTAAAAAAAATGTTGTTTTATCAAACGCAATCATATTTTTATTAGGTTTGAACGTTGTTTTCAATTCAGATTTGTTTATGTGTACACATTTTGCACCTCATGTTTGCAGAGTACCATCTTTTCCGCAGGTTAATTGTTTTCTGTTTGGTAATACATTAATAATAAGATCCATTTTGTTACACCTTGTGATCCGTTTTTGGGCAATCGCCAATGGCAGTCAGCACTGTTTTAGAACATCCGTTGTTCGACCTGCTAGTCAAATGCGTTTTGTTAAAATATACTTTTTCATTTTTCTGATCTTTTGAAAAATGTTCTTTGTGCTGTAATTAGACCCCTCTACCAAGAAATTTGTTTTGCATGCACACGTATAAAATTGGGATTGGGGTTTTATCAAACGCAATCATAGACGAATTATATATATATATATATATGGATATATATATATACATCTTCATGCCTTATATATATATATATATACATCTTCATGCCTTTATATGTACTGCCCCAAGGGTGACTGAGGAATAGAAATAGGGTCACTTGGTCTTCTTCCGACCGGCAGTAAGACGCTTACCAAAGTGGGGCGTGTGTTTGGCTGTGCGGATGTACAAGTTTGCAGCCACGTCCGGTCAGAATGGGGACGTTAAATCCAATGCCTCGTGTAAAGAGAGTGCAACGCTCTTTGAACGTTAAGAACCCATGCAACAACTCTTTGAGGGTCCGTAGGTGGCATGTTGCAAGGCAAAATTTCTGTCCCTATCCAATATACCCGCATTTTCTAGTGGCAGTCCAAATTTCCTGTCCATCATCCCGGATGTCCTCTTTACAAGATCTACCTATTGCATTTATTGTTAACTTGTTCTCGTCCTGAACACGCATGAAATATTTGCCACTGGACGTTATGTACTGATGTACTGTGTTACGACGATAGATAAAACTGACGAGGAAGGTAGCACCCGGCCATCGAAAGCTGTATTATAGAGCCTAGTTGGTCGAGTGGTCTAGCGCGTCGGGCATAGTGCAAGGCGATTTAGTGCCACGATATTTCAGTAGCATGAGTTCGAATCCCGGGCAGGGAAAAACAAAAATTTGCTTCCGCAAATTTACTGATCTAACATTATTGGGCTGATATTTAGACGAATTATATATTAACATATAATACAGATAATGGCTGTCGTAAAGTTGTCTCATTTTAAGACGTATAGGCATTAATATGTATATATACGAGCTTAGTGGCATAGATAGTATACACAGTACTTATAATACGAATTTCTACTACAAGAGTCATAAGATACGGTTAACAACGGAAGCCTGTTTAAGACCTCTACAAACTATAATTTTAGTCCGAGTTCACGATTTTTTTTTTTTTCACGGATTAAGTTCGGGTAGCCGTAAAGAATTTGAGAAATTACAGCTATCACAGAATTTTATAATTCTTAAATTCGTTAATGCAGTTTTTCGACTTTGACCTGGAGATCAATCTGCTGATATCTCTTCGGTTTGTCTGTTCCCGCCGAGCAGCCCGGTGGTTCTCTCCGAGTACTTCGGCTTCCTCCTACATAATAACAGATTCTGCCCGGTGTCCTAACACTCCTGATGTTGGAGTGGGGATTGTCCTTGTAAATATTGAACATTGTAAATACGTTAGTGACGCATCTCCATTAATCCCGATAGGGAGTGTACAAGGATTCCACTGTACCCTCGCAGTTCTCGATGGGTGCTTCGTAAACGGACGGATCTACGTACATACATGTACATACATACATATTCGTTATAAAAACAGTAACAACTTATTATTCAGATTCGTTATCACGAATAAATAAGTGTGTGTTTTACTTCGTGTCGATGGTTTGAGTCGAGCAACCAGTTGCTTAAAGTTACGACACATGGAGTAAATATATGTTGTCCCAGGTTAGGGAAAGTTGAGCGCTCACAACAAACATGTTTCCCCTTTTAATGTGCCTGTCCCCAGTCATAAGCCTGTAGTTTAGTAATTGTCGTTGGTGCATGTCTGTCATATTTGTTTTTCGTAAATTATTTTGTTATGAAATAGGACGTTAATTTTCTCGTTCGCATTGTTTCTCGTTTTTCATGTTGGAGCCTTATACGGTACTATACGGTATGAGTTTTTCTCATTGTTGAAGGTCGTAAAGTGGTCTATGTTTGCTTATATCCACTTCAATTGAACTCTGGTGGAGAGTTGTCTCATTGGCAATCATACATCTATCACATCTCCTTATTATAATGTGTGATAAATAATTACAAATACTGATAACGATTTAAATCCGTAATCGTGATTTTTCAAAGTCGTGATCTCGAATTCAAAGTATATTTTTTGGAGATCCTTTAAAGGCTTATGTAGTTCATAGACTAAGTCGATCTTTTATCATTTATAGGACTGTTATGTACATACTACTTCTAAATAGCAGATAGACCAAAGTAAAATTGTAAAAATGTATTATGCATACACATAGGCGTTTTTCCTAAAAAAAAATATTATCAGGCACATGCATTTTCACATGTACAACAATAGGGCATAAAAATTAACTTCAGAGAAAATAAACGACTAGATTTCGTTCGAAGTGTGCCGAAAATTTAATAATATACAAACCATTCAGATGCGAACTTTTGCTAATGTTGAATTTCAGAAGGAGCAGCAATAAAACGATTGTATATCAGGAATTGAAATTTAAATATCTTTTTTAAAAGCAGACAACTTTGGGATATATTATGATTTTTTTTATAGCATTTACAAAGTGAAAACTGAGTTGATGAATTAAAATTTCAAACTATACAGAAAATTAAGCATTACGAATTAACCTTGCGGACGATTTTGCTAAACATTTGCAGGAATGCAAGTTTAACACCGCGATGTCAATATAGTATTTAAGATTATATAAGTACACATAATTTAAACTTGACACCTGTTAGATTCTTTTTCGGAACGCATAGTGTATTTAGTTTTAATCGTATGATAACCTATTCAAGAAAGTTAAAATGTTTGAAACACGATGCTAGATTACAAGGTCGTTAATGGCTATCCATTCACTTTATTTATTTGAAGGCTAATTAGTAATGACTGGTTGTTGACAGATTTATTAATTTTGTAATGGTTGGTTCAGTTGCATATACTGCTTATTTCGACACATTCAAACAAACAAAGGGGTTTAGAGCGGTGGTACCTTTAAAGTTTAGCTCAAGATTTTTGTAGACACTGTTAGTGTATAAAATATTCTATTAAATTACTTGATTTTTATTCCAGGAAAATACGAAAGTCCATATATTAAAATATCCATTTAAATGAGAAAACACGTTTTAAGTTTAAAAAACGTCGCATTTGTAAACTTAAATTGTAGAGTTAATGAGAAGGGAAAAATAAATAATATACTAGTTATTTGGGGCCTTTTATAGCCGACTATGCGGTATGGGCTTTGTTCATTGTTGAAGGCCGTACGGTGACCTATAGTTGTCAATTTCTGTGTCATTTTGGTCTCTTGTGGAAAGTTGTCTCATTGGCAATCATACCACATCTTCTTTTTTTATAGTATGAGCTTACCAGGAGTTCATTTAAATGCGAGCACGCTCAAACCAATCGATCTGCTATTTTTTGTATGTATTATATGTATACACGGTGTACCCTCTAAATGATATTATAAAATCACAGAAGAAAAACAAAAAAATTAAGATATGATATTTGTTTTATTTCTGTCGGATCAGTACTATTTGAATTTGATTTATGATGTTTGTGTCGCTGTACAGTATTTGAGGCTGTACTTTCCGATTAAATAATTACTACAACTGTTTAATCACCGGCAAAATTGAAATATCGAGTTTAAGGTATTGTATCCACACCTATTTTCTTATCCACAAAAATAAAGTTTTAAGTTACACACATTTTAATCCCCCTTTTACACCCTCGCAAAATAAAATATCGTCCCATTGTCATATAATGTAAGAGTTTGATGTTCATAATCATAGATTAAATGAGTTATTAGGTTTAGAACACTTACCTATCTAAACCTAAGATATCTTACGACTTTTTCCTCGACAAACCATAAAGTTTTTCTTGAACCCCACAATATATTTTCGGTATTTGAGAACATGTCAATATAATCAAATAGGGTAAGTTGGGTTATGGTTGGAGCGTTATAAGTTACAAAATGTATCTTGTTTATCTCCAATCATTTGGATTTAATTACTTTGACACGAGTGAATTTTATTTGTCAAAACGATTTCGGCATATTACTTGCACTATGATGATTAATAGAATTGTGTGTACAAGGTTTTATCAATCAAAAATACCCACAAATAATTAATACATACCTTTTCTTTTCATCTCTGTGAGAGTTGACATTTTCATCAGAAGAAAAATAAAAAGTTAAGCAGCATCAATATTGTTGAAAACTTCACCTTGATATTACGCACTTTGGAAATAGCGCGAACTAGAGCTGGTTCCTATTTCAAGTTTTCTAAGGGGTAACAGATACACGGGAGACATTATTTTAGATCTCGGCAGCTACGATACTTATTTCGGTATTAGTTGAATGAATTTGTAACTAAATTAATAGTAAATGCATAAGAAAATACAATTCATCAATATAACTTACGATGTCAAATAATAGAACCGTTTGTTAATACTTGTAGGTATATTTTTGAAAAAATATAATTTCCAGGATAAGAGTATTTTGTAAGAGTAAACTATCGGGCTAAAAGCATTTCCTGGATAAGTGTATACGTGTGCATGCAACACAAATTTCTTGTTAAATACAGCACAAACAACATTTTCCAAAAGACCAAAAAGTGAAAAAGTATATTTTAACAAAACGCATTTCACTAACAGGTCGAACAACAAATGTTCTTAAACCCTGCTGACTGCCATTGGCGATTGCCAAATAAACGGATCACTGATGTAATAAATGGATCTTAATTATGAATTAAATACTAAACAGAAAACAATAAACTTGCGGAAAAGATGGTATACCGCAAACAAAAGGTGCAAAGGTTTTTGTACACCATATCCGGATTTCGACAATTAATGTCTCTTCAGTGATGTAAGGAATCGAAACGGTATTTGGAAAGCCATACAATTTACCTCAATTTGGGATAGACTCTTGAATTTTGAGGAGTCAAAATAGGATGAACGGATCATATAAACCCGAAGGCAAATATAATACAAGCCCAAACGAAAAAATATAAACAAGTCTAAATTGAAAACAACGTTCAAACCTATGATTGCGTTGGATAAAAACCGCAATTTTATACGTGTGCATGCAAAACAAACTTCTTGTTAGAGGGTCTAAATACAGCACAAACAACATTTTCCAAAAGACCAAAAAGTGAAAAGTATATTTTAACAAAACGCATGTGACTAACAGGTCGAACAACAGATGTTCTTAAACCCTGCTGACTGCCATTGGCGATTGCCAAATAAACGGATCACTGATGTAATAAATGGATCTTAATTATGAATTTAATACTAAACAGAAAACAATAAACTTGCGGAAAAGATGGTATACCGCAAACAAAAGGTGCAAAGGTTTTGTACACCATATCCGGATTTCGACAATTAATGTCTCTTCAGTGATGTAAGGAATCAAAACGGTATTTGGAAAGCCATACAATTTATCTCAATTTGGGATAGACTCTTGAATTTTGAGGAGTCAAAATAGGATGAACGGATCATTTAAACCCGAAGGCAAATATAATACAAGCCCAAACGAAAAATATAAACAAGTCTAAATTGAAAACAACGTTCGAACCTATGATTGCGTTGGATAAATACCGCAATTTTTATACGTGTGCATGCAAATCTAATTTTTGTTAGAAGGGTCTAAATACAGCACAAACAACATTTTCCAAAAGACCGAAAAAGTGAAAAGTATATATATATATATATATATATATATATATATATATATATATATATATATATATAAACAAGTCTAAATTGAAAACAACGTTCAAACCTATGATTGCGTTGGATAAAAACCGCAATTTTATACGTGTGCATGCAAAACAATTTTTTGATGGAGGGTCTAAATACAGCACAAACAACATTTTCCAAAAGACCAAAAAGTGAAAAAGTATATTTTAACAAAACGCATTTGACTAACAGGTCGAACAACAGATGTTCTTAAATCCTGTTGACTGCCATTGGCGATTGCCAAATAAACGGATCACAAGATGTTACAAAATGGATCTTTTATATATATATATATATAATGTCTAAAAATAGCAACAATCAACATTCAATCTATTTAGGCGTGGATCAGTTTGTGAAAATAAACTGATACAGTTACTGAATTAAAATTATATAAATGTCTAAGAATATAACTTAAACACGCTAATTAATACATTAAAAGTTCTATTAGATTTTGAATAGAAATACGCAATATTTCGCTCAACAAATTAGCTTCATCAGGCGTGTGCATCTCTCAAGGTGAAATCGGATGCATGACAAAAACATATTTTGTAGCTCAAACTACACAGAATTTTAGTAAAAGTTTAACATATTTATTGATGTTCTATAAAAAATATGTTTGTAGCTACAACTACATAAAGTTGGAGTAAAAGTTTAACATATTTATTGATGTTCGATAAATTGTATGAATTTCTATAAATTAATTTGTATGATTTCAAGATTGTTATTTAGATTTGTTTTAAATCTTTTTCGTCTCTCTCATTGAGTCCATCAGGTTCGAGAGTTCGTAACTGGTGCATCCAAAATCCTCTCTTTTTGTCTTCCTTGTGTATCCCAATTTTGTTTTTCTCAATGATTTGAGGAATTTTGGATTCACCAGTTACGAACTCTTGAACATTAAGTGATATTTTGGTTTTGATATTTTTATTTATTTTCTGACATTTTGGTATAATGAATGACCAGCAATAAATCACTAAACGTTTGTTAATAATAATACATATTCTTACACAATTTTCGAAGTTTCACAAATAGAACCTTTACAAGTATATACAGTGTTTTGGTGATTTTTTCTTCCCTCTTTATTGTTCAATTGACTTATGAGATCGCAATCCGCAACCAGCAACCCGCAACCCGCAACCAGCAAAATATACACACTCTAGATTTCTATGTTACTTACATAAAGAAACTTCAAGCTGCTTTTAAAACTGCTTCACTGAACAGGGTTAGATGGTTGCGTCACACCTTGAATAAAAATCTATATTAAGGAGTCGATTTATAATTTTGGTCATGTTTTGTCATTGCTAATCGTGTCTTGCTGATCATTTTGCTGTTCACATTTCTCTTTGTCCTCTATACTTTTCAAGACAATATCGAAAAGAAGAGATGAAATAGTCATTTGATTTAAGGACAAATGCATTTAAGCTACTATACAGAGTCAATTGACATTTCAGTCTCATTGACCTATAAAAGAATAAGATGTGGTATGATGGCCTATAAAACAACTTTCAACCAGTGACCAAATGACGTAGAAGTTAGCAACTATGTGTAAACGTAAGGCCTTTAAATTTAAAATTTGTCTAGTGTAGTATTTCAAGAAAATAATAGACACAAACACAAAAATTCCTAAAGGGTTCCCCGGAACCCTTTGTCTTGCCTACGATAATTGCTGTCAGTGAAATTGTGTAATGTTGATTACCAAAAGTTATTGATTGTTAAACAAATTAACCCGACTGTATGCAATTGTTTACTGATCTTTACTGTAAAACGGAAGAAAAGAAAGGATTTTTTTTCAACATTTAACTTCAAATATTATTTTTAATCATAGCAAAGCTTCTGTCTATGTTTCATAAAATCCTTTGAAAGTTTGACTACAGACATATTTATACATTATATGTCTCTGGATTGCCAAAAGGCAGTGGTTATTTTGCCGGCTCTAGGTAAGTGGAAGCCAATTTTGCCTGTAAAAAAACGATTTTGTTTACAGATATCAGGCATATAATACAATGTCTCTGCAGACATGCAGGAAAAAACTGGCTATTATTCCAAAATGAAATATAATTTAAACATTTTGATTTTGAAGCTATGTGATTGATTTTGTAAAATTGTATAATGTTTTATCAAATTTATATGCAATGAGATTTTAACTTTTATTTTTATACAACATACAGTTAAAAATCTGAGATGTTATTCTTATATATACTGCAGCTGTGCTATTTTTGCGCAGTCAAATTGCATTGACCGTATATTCGTATGTGATATACAGTCACTGACCGTATATCGCCTTGTTTATGACGTTGACAATGCGTTTACGAAGAGTTTTATTTATGACGTCAATAAAACATACAGGTTAGCGGAAATTTTACGTCGTCCGCTCCAAATTAAAAATGATGGTTTTACCCTAAATATTTCTTTTGGAACAGTTATAAGAGTTGCAGTATATAAAGAATAACCATACATTGTCTCGAAATATAAATTTTATTTGTACTCGGCTCGAAACAGGTAGAAATACTCGGCACAGCCTCGCTGTATACCTGTTTCTAAGCCTTGTACAAATAAAATTTATATTTCGAGACAATGTATGGTTATTCTATATGCATAACGTCACAGTACCCAAATTGCACTGAGTACCCAACATGATCCCATTTAGCACAAATAGCAGCGGAAATCTTACAAGTTTTCTTAAAGACCAAACCATTTGTATTTTAATAATTTGACATTATGAATGTCTGTCAACATAGCTAAATATATTTGAATATACACAAACGTTCACAGTATACATCAACAGATGAAGTATTCACTGGAAAAAGTAAAATCTATGGAAACGTCGCCATGCAACGTCCTCAAAAATCAACTTTTAAAATGAGCAATTAAAATATTTTATAGGCATCCATTTCTTAAAAATGAATAGTAAGCATGGACTTTTGTCAAATTGTTCTAAATATTTGAAGAAATAAAACAAATTTAAACATCAGTTATTCAAATTAGAGTTTTACGGATGTGATTTTAAGCATGGATGCAATTTGGGTACTCCTCATTACATAATCATGGATTGTTTGTAGGTCGGTTCAAATCCTTTTTCTATGATTCAATATGGATGCAAAATTAAATTGGTGGAACTATATAGTAAATAAGGATACATCTACAAAATAAACACAGAATGGAATCTTTTGTCTGGATCATAAATAAAAGTAGTTGACAAAACTGTCAAAATAGGTGAGATTTGGGTACCCTCACGTAACCGGTGCTTTGCTTTTGCGCCAATTAGCATTTCATTTGCGCCAAAAAATATTTTATTTGCGTCACAAACCAAAACAATAGATTTATTCAAAAGAGACTTTAATTACAACTTTAAAACATAGTTTTGTTTGCATAATACAACATAATCATCTGAAATCAGTCATCATAACCATAATAAAAGCACTATACACTGATAATTTCTTAAACAGAGACTTTTCATAATAATGTTAAAACACAGTTCTGTTATAAATTAACGTGATCATTAAACCTAAATGAGTAAAATAAAAAGTCTGTTCTATGCACTTTACACTGAAGTTAAACCAAAAGTTTGTTCTGGCACAAGACTTGTAAGCAACGGTCCGAATGTACTCATGTACAATGTACGTTAAATAACCTATATGCGTGGTCATAAAAAATACAGACTTATTTCCTCTATATAATCCACCAAAGTTCACATGATGGGATGTAAGCAATTATAGTCAACCGTACGGCCTTCAAAATGAGAAAACCCATACCGTATCGTCGGCTATAAACGGCCCCGACATGAAAAGTATGAAACAATTCAATTGAGAAATTTAACGGCGTGTTTGTCCAAGAATTGACAATGTCCATCTTGACACCTCAAACATATACTAAGAACACTTACTATATAATTTTAAACCAAAATGACTCTCAGTTTTATATTAGAAATGAGTATGAACTCATTTAATTACCAAGGAAATGTTCTAAAAATTCTTATTAACGATTTAGCAATCAATATTTAAACTTTTCTGTTATATGTTACCTATAAAATGGCGCAAATGTAGTCTTTATTTTTGGCGCAAATGAAATACGTACAACCTTGTGGCGCAAATGAAATATAACCTTGTGGCGCAAATGAAATATAACCTTGTGGCGCAAATGAAATATAACCTTGTGGCGCAAATGAAAGATTGGATAAAATAAAAATAAAAATTTGCGCAAATGCAATGCGCCCCACGTAATATGTAGCACGAGACTGTGACAGATTTTAGAAGTAATCTCAACTACATGTCTTGATATGATTTCATTGCTACAAATGGATGCTCAATATTTATTTTAATTTTTATTTCTTTTCACAAATTCCTATTTTCACTTCGAGTCATAAATGTATTAAAGAGAAAGTAATAAACGTCGGTACTAAAATTTTGAATCTTTGAAGTGACCGCTGAATTATCCTTATTTAAACTCATAACCTCCCAATACACTTAAAAGTAACATGTGTAATGGGGTTTGTGTATGGTCATTCCTCAAGTGTGTTTACAAGTATAATATTCTGAATGAAATGTTTACTTACATCATAAACCCCACTGGCTAAAGTCCGTGTTCTATCAATTCAACTCTTTGCGCCGGCAAAATAGGTTAGGTTACAAAGGTTAACCTTATACTGTACGCCCAAAAATAAAGTCCATTTATCAGTAAAGAAGAGGCTCACAAGAACCTGAATCGCTCATCTGGTAAACAGTTCGGCCATATTGACTTTCTAGCCATTCTTATTTTGCTGATATTTTTCACTTCTAAAGTTTCTCTCTAACTCCAGACCTATGTATTTGACATATTACATTTGGGTCATCTGATTTTTCCAAAAAAAAAAAAAAATCCGCAGGAGAGCAGAAGATAAACCTTGACCTGCTGGTCATTTTCTCTATGTCGGATTTGTTTTAACTTCTCAAGTTTCGAGATATACCATAAACTTCTAAGTTTTCTTAAAATTGACTTTTCAGCGGCAATAACTTCAAAATTGGTTGTCCGATTTTTCTGAAAATTCCATGCGAGAGAGACCTTGACCTGCTGATAATTTTTTCCAGGTCAGATTTAATCTAACAGCTTTAGATTTTGTGATATAAGCCTCCCATGTTATATTTTTAGCCATGGTGGTCATGTTTCTTGAAGGACAAGGATATAAAAAAAGTGACACCATCAAAATTCAAACTTGATCTGGGTTTTGTGGTAATAAGCATTGCCCTTATGAAAGAAAGTTTGCTGCAACCTTGCGGTAAGGTTGCAGCAAACTTGCGGTAAGGTTGCAGCAAACTTGCGGCAATCTTTTCAGTTCGCCAGAAGACCTGAAAGTTGTTCACCAGTGTTCACCGCTAGCAGCGACCTTTCGGCGAACAAATGTAAAAGTTTGCCACAAGTTTGCCGTAAGCTCTTAGCTTTCTTAAATTGAAGGAACTTTGTAAGCAGACTTTACAGCAGGCAGGGTCGTAGCTACCCGGAGGCACGACAGCACGTGCATCCACGTCGTTTTCACCCCAAAAAAAAAAAACAGAGAAAGAGGGACGGACAAAGTTAACATATAGGAAATAGGAATTGGTCAATCAGACAGAGTGGGGACGTGATATTTGTTTAACTTCGGAGACTGTTTGTGTCTTATCCGTCTATCCACAGTATAATAGCAAGTGTTGATGAAGCTGTTAGAGTCATGCAGAAAAGATATTTTATTTTCTTATTTCGAACCGAAGCCAGACTCATCTGCTTCGCGTTCTGAAGGAAGAGGCTCAGATGATCACAACTCCACAAAGTTCAATATCAAATGCAATAGAGACGCCCCCACACTAACTGACTCGTCGACTCCGTCTTCATCTAACCACCCTCCTTGTCCAGATATTGGCAATAACTCCATAGAATGTTTACAACAAGACAGAGTGAAACTAGATTTGCTGACAAAAACATTATGGGAAAAATGTTGCAAAATACAATGCATACAGAAAGACTTTCTAGTCGGTCCATCCTTCACGCATACAAACTTTGTACTTTAATAGTGTCTTTTTGTTGTGGGGATGTGTAAGTACCCTGCCACGTCCACTCTGTTTTTGTTGGATGTATATCAATTTGTATCCATCTGATGAGTTAACTAAAGCCTTTTCCAACGGATTTTTATAGTTTGTTCTTATGTTGTACTGTTACACCACTGTCCCAGGTTAGTGGAGGGTTGGCGCCTTCAAAGTAGTTTAACCTCGCTACATTCTATATGTGCCTGTCCCACGTCAGGAGCCTGTAATTGAGTGGTTGTCAGATTTTGCTGTTTCTCATAATTGTTTTTCGTTTATTGTTTTGCATAGTTTGTTCTTATGTTGTGCCGTTACACTACTGTCCAAGGTTGGGGCTGAATTTGGCGCCAAAAACTAGTTTTACACCGCCACATTATGTAGGTGCCTGTGCCAAGTCAGGAGCCTGTAATTCCGTGGTTGTCGTTTGTTGCTGTGTAACATATTTGTTTTTCGTTCATTATTTTGTACATAAATTAGGCCGTTAGTTTTCTCGTTTGAATTGTTTTAAATTTGTCATTTTGGGGCCTTTTAGGGGCCTCGGTGGCCGAGTGGTCTAAGTAGTTACTACTGTGATCACTAGCCAGTCAACACTGAGGTTGTGAGTTCGAACCCCGCTCGTGCGGGTGCACTCGACTCAATCTTAATTGACTAGGATTGTCAGTTTTCCTATCGAAGGTCGGTGGTTTCTCCGGGCACTCCGGCTTCCTCCACCAATAAAACTGGCCGCCACGAAATAGCCCAAAGGCGGTGCTTAAAAGTGGCGTTAAAACACCAAAATCAAATCAAATCGGGGCCTTTTATAGCGGACTATGCGGTATGAGCTTTGTTCATTGTTGAAGGCCATACGGTGACCTATAGTTGTGATTTCTGTGTCATTTGGTCTCTTGTGGAGAGTTGTCTCATTGGCAATCATACCACATCTTCTTATTTTAATATTGGGGAATTGACATTGAGAAAGTTATTGACGCATTTGCTGTTAGTAAGAAACTTCATTTTGGGTTCCTTTTTCTGACCAGAATTGATATTCCTCAAGTTTGAAATTCAAAAGATTGATTGTTTTAATATGTTTATGCTAACAGAAACTCCACATATAGTATTGAGTTCATGTTTATTATTTGTTTTTATACAATCTACTTTGCTCAATACAAATACTGGCATATGGAACAAATTTCGTAATTTGTTTTCACGGCAAGTGTCTTGCAAGAAGCAAGTTCTGTTCACCCTCTGACGTAGCCCCTGTTTTTGAGATTCATGTTTCTCATTTATTTTTATTTTTCAGTGTTGATTGTCTATAATGTTTGTCGTTTTGTGTTTTATCTGTTCCCGGGTTTGTCTTTTGTTCATTGATTGCCATTCTTTATGACTATTGTCTTAGTGTTGCATTCTATTTGTAATTTAGTAATTATGTTTTAAACTTGAGTTTTATTATATTTAAGGACCTTTTGTCTATTACAAACTACTTTAAATTGTATCCCAGTTAGGAACTACATCAAGTTGTAATTGAAATGTGTTATAAAAACTGACTTGACATACAATGTAGTTATATCAATTATTATCAGCCCCTCTTAACTTAATTTGAAAAAAACATAATTGACAGGTATAAAAGGTTTTTCTGCAAACTGAAACATTTTTTGCTTTGTCCTACATATTGGTCTTTTGATGTTGTCCCTAAAAACTAAAAGTCTTACACTGAATCTATATATTTTGCTTTGAGACCAGAATATTGTCAAAAAATTAAAACAGAACTTGCGTTTCAGATTAAGAAAGGGTCTGGGAAACGCGCATAATGCATGATTTTGCGCCATTTTTTTCTATAGCTTCTTGGGGCCTTCAGTGAACCCCAGACTCTTCGCTGATTTTTTTTTGCCTCGCTCCGCTCGGCGAAAATGTTTGACAACTTTTAAAAGAGGCTAGTTACAGCCCAGCTTTAATACCTTGTACGTATGCAATATATGCAGTTTGCAATTCAGAAGATTAACTTCCAGAGGATGATGATTAATTCTGATTGACTTAATAATTAACTATGTTATTTATTTATTAAAGAATTTAAAATTGTATGTTTTCAAATATTATAAATATAATTGTGAAAATAGATAATCAGTCCCTTGTTTTAATGAAAATCAAAAATCATGCTTCAACAGTGCAGAAAATAAATAAATAAATAATCTGTACTTTTGGTCCACAAAATAAATAACCCATCCAAAACAAATCCTCCTGCCTCCCCCAGAATATCAAATGGTTTCTCCTTAATTTGTGATTCCACTTCATTAAGAAGGTAGCTACGCCCTGGCAGGCCCAAAGTTTGCTGGAACTTTGCCGCAAACTTTATAGCCTGCCTTTATCATTATATGTAGCTTATATCCAATACTAAGCATGCTCCGTGCACTAAAACAAACTTCCTGCTTTTTAAATTTGAAATAGGAGGAAGATATAATGTTGGTGTTTTCATGTAAAAGTAAATGGATGCTATATATAATAGATGTCTGAGTTATATATGATTTAGTTAGTTCCTGGAACAGGCCATGTATCATTGATCATCTCTCTAAGTCATTTTAGACATTTTTGCATGTTAATTTGTTATTATTGGTACAAAATTTATGTCAAAGAACCCCATTTTGAAAATAACAATTGTGTTACTCCTTACTGGCCCTAGAGAAATATCATTACAGTTGTAAACTTAAACTTTGTGGATAATGATGTTTTGCAGGAATTGTCTTCTAATCTGCAATTTTATATATGCATTAACATAAAAAAAATGTATAATTACCATTATTTCTCCTTTTAAAATTTTGAACATTTTCAGTCCTTTTCATGAATGTTTACAGAAAATAATACTTCAATCTGAGATCAAATTTAAAAATATGACCATATGTTAAAAATTGTAATACTTTATTGTTAAACCACATTTGATTAATATTTTATATAATTTTATGCTTAATTGGTATTATATAGTATAAATATTGTCATGCCTAAATCCCAGTTTCTTTATAATTGACCATTTGTTCTTGATTTTTCACACATATGAATCTGTTAAGAAATTAATCAGCTCATTCTGAATTCTGCACTGAGTAAATTAATAGATATACATGTACCTCTAAAATATATATCATGTATATATTTAGTTTTCTGTTGTTTTTGTTTTGTGGTCACAATTTATATTTCTCTCTTTCTTTAAAATGAAATTTTGATCAGCAGGTAAATAAAATTATTGGTCATAATAATTAATACAATTTAAATTTTGATCACAGTATGTGCATGTTTTGAATGAGACGTACAGTTTTGAAAAGAATTAACAGAAAGGTTGCCACAAGGCATCATTTGCATATTTGATTTGCCGGAAGTTCACCACAAAAGTCGCCAGAAGTTCGCCAGAAATTATATAAGGCTATCAAAGTTCGCCAGAGGTTCACCACAAATAGTCGCCAGAAGTTTGCCACAAACTAAATAAGGCTATCAAACTTTGCGGCAAGTCTGTTGCAACCTTCGTTTGCATGGTAAAAGTCGCAGTGAAGTTGCCACAACCTTACCGCTGTGTTTGCGGCAAATCCACCGCAATAGTTCGCCAGAAGGCTGATTTTTCAGTAAGGGTGTGTATAAGTTTCATAACATTTGGTTGAGGCAAACTTAAGTTAGAGAACGGAAACTAAAATTTTGCAATTTTTCCATTTATAAAGGGCATAACTCTAGAACGGTTAAAGTGACGCCACCAAAATTCAAACTTGATCTGTGTTTTGTGGTAATAAGCATTGCGTATAAGTTTCATAACATTTGGTTGAGGCAAACTCAAGTTAGAGAACAGAAAGCAATTTTGGGACAGATGGACGGATGTACGTACGTACATACAGACAGACAAGGGTAAACTTAATGCCCCTACCGCTACGGCGGGGCATAAAAATAGTCGAAATTGGATTAGTGATTACAGAAATCTTTGAAAAGTTTACACCAGACGGACGACGCATTAACACAAATAGTCATAAATCGCTGTTAAGGGTAATAATGGCCTATGAGGAGTCAATTGATGGTTTTAGTCATGTGATGTATTTGTAGATCTTTTATTGCTGTTTCAATGATGTGCACTTCTAAGGGATGATTTCAATTTCTTCATTGAAAACTTTCCATTTATTTGTAGCACTATTCCAGCAGTTGCTACTTATGGAGTATATAACTCCCAGATGATGGGCTTTCCAGGACATAGGTTTCCTATCATTCCCTTGCTGCTTACAGGTTAGCTGTTGAGCCAAGTGGTTAAGTTGAAGTCGTCACTACAAATGTTTAACAGAGGCAATCATGATGTGGTTGACCATTTTAAAATATCTGAGTCACAGATGACCACGGATATTTTGTCAAAGCTAAATTCCCAGCATCTTTCTCTCTATTTTGACATCACCAAATGCAACTCATTACAGATTTTAAGTTTCTTAGATGCAACTAGTGGAGCAGGATCTGTTTAAATTTTCAGATCACGTAAAATCTAATGAGACATCAACTTAGTAACTCAAAAGACATCTAGAGGTCAGTGATATGACATTCAACAATGGAACACAGTTTTACCTAGATCATCCTGTAGTAGCAACAGTAAGGATAAAAAGAGATGAGATGAAATAAACTTTATTATTAAATTTGTAATATTGATAACAAAACACCCCTTTACTCAGCACTAAAAAATTACACACAATCAAACTGAAAGCACAATATGGTCAATCAAGCTGAAATCATATACTAAGTATTTTATTTGTTGATTTATGAAAATCATAATCAAAAATGAAAATAATGCATATACAATATATATGTCTCCTTATTAAAATACACTATATACATTTTAGACCTATTTTCAAATTTATAATTGATCGTATCTCTTAAAGTATAAATATATATATCATGTTTATAGATATTCAAAACAGTTCAACAAGTTCTGAATGCATACAAAATTCAATAAAATAAAAATACCGCCAAATTACAGATGCTTTGCCTTAAATGGCCAAAAATCTATTGAAAATAACACACCTCTTTTGCTATTTTTCAAACCACCTTTTCATGTACTGGAGTTTCCATCTGTATGTTTGTTTTTCCAATGTTAACAAATATGGGTTAAACATTAAAAAAATTAATGAACAATAATAAAATTTACATCAAAATATTGAATATTCAATGAATAGGATGGTCTGATATGGAGCTATAATTTTAGTAGGTGAAAAAATGTTTTAATAATGTGAATTATTTATTGATAGGGTATTGCAAGTTCATATGTACATGATGTACTGTAAACCAACTAATTTTTCGTAACGATTTATTTTCGCGACTTTGAAGTAGAAAAATAACGCGAATCTAAATCATCGCGAATATGATAATCTTGGATCTTCCCTGATTAAAATACATCAAGTAAATTTGAAAATCGCTAAATTAAATCACCGCCAAGTGGTCTAGAAAGGGTAAACGCGAAATAAAGTATCCGCGAAAATAAGTTGGTTTACAGTATTATTAAAACAGTAATCATGAAAATTTGCAATTGAACTTTAAAAGCAATAATTCTGAAATGGTTTATATCATGATAATCAATAGTCTATCAAGGTTAAAAGCAATTACACAGAACACAAAGAAAATGGTTAGAGAAAAGAATTCATAGAAAAGCAAATTCCTGCATCTACATAGTTACCCACATTTACAAAAGTTGGAATTATTCGAAAAACTAAGGATTTTCTTATCCCAGGCATAGATTACCCTAGCCATATTTGGCACAACTTTTGGAATTTTGGGTCCTCAATGCTCTTCAACTTTGTACTTGTTTGGCCTTCTAACTATTTTGATCTGAGCATCACTGATAAGTCTTATGTAGACAAAACACGCGTCTGGCGTATCAAATTATAAGCCTGGTACCTTTGATAGCTATTTACAGAAGAGGTTTAAAATTATTGATATAAATAGATAATTATATTAACAACTAATATCTTCATCTAAACAGATGTATTGTACAAGAATCTTCCATTAAGAATCTTTCATGACAAATCTGTTCTTTCCAAGTTAGGAGAAGTTAAAATTTCAATTTGCATTTTGTCATTGGATTTGTAGCTTTTGCTTCTCATCACAGTGCGAGGCTATTAGTTTCAGTTGATATACTAGTACACGCCATCCTGAAACTGTCACTTAACAACAGTTAGTTCTGATAGGCTACTTAATGATGTGGCTAAGATTCTGTTTGCATGAATGAGTAATTTTGTAATAAAATTGGGAACACATCTGGAAGGGGACGTACAATAAAATATCAGTATTAGTATTCTAAACCGGATTGATGAATATATACATTTATTACTTAGCATCCCTTTGCATTATCTGCACTAGACGATAATTTCTATACATCTTATATATGTATAATGTTAATATCATATCATTAGTCATTCCATATAAATAACCATGAAATCACAAAACTCAAAAACAAAAGCTGACGAAAATTTTAGGATACATGTTCTGTAAAGTTCTCCATACCTTTCTGGAAAGGTTAAACTTATTATGGCTTAGTTTTATCTACTATGTATTCTGGCAATTTATTTGTTCAATGTGAATTTATCAGCATACTAAAATCTATCAGTTGTCCAAGCATCCAAATTTCACAGTTTGTTTAGTCGTGGCTTAGTTGCAATTTTTATTTTAATGTTTTATAATATTATAACTAGTATTTTACTATAAATATATTTTTGCTGGTACCATAAAAACTATGAACTTGTACGTAGCAAAAATAAATACTTTACTGTAATAAAAATTATATATGAAATATATGTGAAAAGAGCGGTAAGGTTGCAGCAAACTTGCGACAATCTTTTCAGTTTGCCAGAAGACCTGAAAGTTGTTCACCAGTGTTCGCCGCTAACAGTGACCTTCGCAAACAAATGTAAATGTTTGCCATAAGCTCTTAGCTTTCTAAAAATGAAGCACTTTGTAAACAGACTTAACAGCAGGCCCAAAGTTTGCTGGAACCGCCGCAACCTTTACAGCATGCCTTTACTATTATCTGTAGCTTATCTCCTATACTGAGCATGCTCCATGCACTAAAAACAGACTTCCTGCTTCTTTAAATTTGAAATAGGGGGGAACTTATAATGTTGGTGTTTTCATGTTAAAAGTAAATGGATGTTATATATAATACATGTCTGAGTTATAAATGATTCAATTAGTTACTGGAACAAGCCATGCTTCATTGATCATCTCTGTAAGTCCTTTTAGTCAATTTAATTGTTGCATGTTAATTTGTTTAACAATTTAAATTGATAGACAATATTATTGTTACAAAATGTATGTCAAAAGAACCCCATTTTGAAAATAACAATTGTGTTACTCCCTTACTGGCCTTCAAGTGAAATAATTCATTACAGTTGTAAACTTAAACTTTGTGGGTAATGATATGTTTTGCAGGAATTGTCTTCTTATATATGCAATTTTATATATGCATTTACAAAAAAATGTGTAACAAGAAGTAATTTGTTCTTTTAAAATTTTGAATATTTACGTTTTTTTATAATTGATCATGATTACAAAACTGTTTTGTTCTTGATTTTTCATATATATCAATCTGTTATGAAATGAATCAGCTCATTCTGAATTTTGCACTGAATAAATTAATAGATATACATGTCCTCTCTATATATATATATATATATATATGTATTTTTCTATTTTTTTTCGTGATCACAATTTATATTTCTCTCTTTCACATTTCTTTATAAATGAAATGTTTATCAGCAGGTGAATAACAATTATTGGTCATAATAATTAATAAAATTTTAATTTTGATCAATATGTGCATGTTTTAAATGAGACGTACAGTTTTGAAAAAGAATAAACAGAAAGGTAGTCACAAGGCATCAATAGCATATTTGATCTGCCAGGAGTTCAACACAAACTATATAAGGTTTTGAAAGTTTGCCGGAAGTTCACCACAAAAAGTCACCAGAGGTTCGCCACAAACTATATAAGGCTATCAAAGTTCACCAGAGGTTCACCACAAATATTCGCCAGAAGTTCCCTACAAACTATATAAGGCTATCAAACTTTGCGGCAAGTCTGCTGCAACCTTCATTTGCATGGTAAAAGTCATGGTGAAGTTGCCGCAAACTATTTGCTGCAACCTTACTGCTGTGTTTGCAGCAAGTCTGTGCAACAGTTCGCCAGAAGGCTGAGTTTTCAGTAAGGGTTTTCTTTAAAAACATAGTAATAATAAATTAGAGGTGTATTTAATTCCTAAAATCACTGTACTTAAGTTATAACTATAGTACTCTAAAGTAACTTCGAGTAAGTATTTTTATGTATTGTTAAGGCAACAATGAAAGCTTATTGGTGTATCAGTATATTAATTGGCTTATCCAGAAATAATTACATCAGGGTGTAAGGGCACATTTTGAAGACCTATATAATTTTCTAATGCCTCAAGCCAAATTTGCTCCAACAACCATATATTCTAGAAAAATGCCTCTGGATCCCCTCATTTTGTCATTTCTGCAATAGCCTCTAAGTTATAACAATACTATAAGTGGTCATTATTTCAGTTGTGAATGTTTAAATCATTAAAAAACATTGATAAATAAAACGGTACTTTGTCATTTTTCAGTACAATTCTCCTGATGTGACGTTTCTGGTATGGGGTAAATGTATCATTTACACTTAGTCCTCTGTCTTTAGCTGTTAGTTCTTTCAATAGAAAATGCTCTGTAAAGGCTGACAACTCCTTGTTGTACAGCTTGCCGTCACCTAAATTACCAGAATCTCTGTCTCTTGTATATATAACAAACACATCAGCTGTAAATGAAAGAAGAAAAGTTTTAAACAAGTGAAACTGCGAGCTACTGCTTATTGATGATACCCGCCGCAAGTGGATAATTTTAATAGCGTAAAAATATGTTAGTGTTTGGTAAACAGGAAGTTGTTCAGTGATGAATCTGAAAACACATCACACGGTAAAGCTGACTTATATAAACCCTGAAACCAAATTTCAGAAATCTTTATGACGTAGTTCCTGAGAAAATGCGACGAAAAAATATTCATGGGACCGACGGAAGGACAGACAGAGGTAAAACAGTATAACACCACTTTTTAAAGCGGGGTATAATAATGAAGACACACTTGAAATGGTTGAATGTGCTGAAAACCTGAATCATGAATATGTTTTGTTTTAGAATTTTGACTGTGACTAAGCAGTCAGATAAAGAAAATACCCAGTTTTTATCATTGAGCACATGATGTGAATAGTCAACCATTATATAATGACAGTCCCTCTTTCAAGCCTACCTGTCATAACAGATGAACCCCTAAAATTAACATCGGTCTTCATTTTATCACCAGCCCAGAAGTCAGCACTTCTGTGTTGACATGAATCATTACACAAAATCAACTGGTAATCAATTGTTCACAAGTTAAACATTAACTTGTTCGAAATACTTAGGATTTTCTACCCTAGGTACTGATTACCATAGCTGTATTTGGTAAAACTTTTGGGAATTTTCGGTCATCAATGATCTTCTTTGTACTTTATTTGGCCTTTTTAAATTTTTTTGAATTTAAGTGTCACGGATGAGTCTTTTATAGACGAAATGCATGTCTGGTATGTCTGGTGTTCATTTGGAACACAAGGTAATGAAAAAACAGCATTGTGTGTAATGATTAAAACATAAGCACAACAACACATAACTCTATGGCTAAATATAACTAGAGGGTATAAGATTCCCATATCACTCCACTGACAATAGGTATCTTTGCATAAAGCTGATACAATGCAACAATAATATTAGTAATAAATTGTGCAGGCCAAAATCTTTTCTTACTGATCATTTTTTCTGGACAGAGTTTTGTCTACCCATTAACCTTTTCATGATTTATATAAACAATAAACTGCTTCACAAAGAGCAGCTGGATACGACTGCAGAGGTCCAACCCTGAACAGTTGGGGCAAAATGAACACTATATTCAAGCTTGATACAGGTTTGAATTTGGATTGTAATTAAATATTTGACACATTATAGGTCTCTGACACAGAATAAATGTAGTCAAAGAACTCGAAATTGGTTATAGGATTTGAATTTATATTCAATTGAAGAATTCTTGCTTTCTGCAATACACTGTGCTGTTGCGTAATACTTATAATTAGTAAATCTGTTTTCAGACTATAAACAAAGAATTAGCCAAATAAATTGTGACCTCAATTTTTCTTTGGAAAATTGACAATTTCTTAAATCCTGAAGAAAAAATTGACCCCACCCCTTTTTCCCTTATCCCAAAAAATAATATTTGAAGAAATTTTCTTTTAATTTCTTAAATCTTAAGGAAGAAAAATTGCCCCCTTAAAAAATTTGTTTTACCCCCAAATTTTTGAAATCAAAATACTAATACACAAGTTATTATCCTGAAACTAGAAAATGCTTTTTGGGCCCCTTTGGCCCCCAATTCCTTAACTGTTGGAACCACACCCCAAAAACAATCCCAACCTTCCTTTTGTGGTATTGAACCTTTTGGTAAAATTTCATAGAGATCCATACACTTAAAATTAAGTTATTGTCCGAAACCAAATGTCTTCGGACGCAGACGCAGACGACGACGTGATACCATTATACGACCCCAAAATTTGTTTGCAGACGATAAAATGAAAAAGAAAATGATTGGGTAAAATTTGATTTAGGGGCAACAATTGCTAAAAGAAGTTAATTTACAATTTTAATCCTATTGCCTTGAGTGTAGATCTAGATCTTTTTTGTTGATCATTTTTGCTGCTTACATTTTCACTCTATCAATTCCAGTTTCAACCAAAAATGCAAAAATGGAAGTTTACTTACAATTTTTTCCATGTTCACCAATTTGTTATTTTTTTCTGATAATTTTACTGTATACAGTTTCACTCTATCTAACAAACATAAATGTGCAGTAAACTCTTCACTGAAGGCGATAACTCATGAGGGATGTCAGCTGAAGATTTCATGCATTTCTGACCATAATACTATATATTTAGGATGATCGTGGCCAAGTTGTTTCAGAGAAGAAGATTTTAGTTACAGTTAAAAGACAATCAGGAGCCTGTAGTTCTGTGGTTGTCGTTGGTTCATGTCTGTTATATTTTTTTTCGTAAATTGTTTTGTTATAACTTAGGCCGTTAGTTTTCTCAATTGAATCGTTTCATATTTTTCATGTCAGGGCCTTTTATAGCCAACTATATGGTATGGGTTTTCTCATTGTTAAAGGCCGACGATTGTCTATAATTGCTTACATCCACTTCATTTGAACTTTGGTTGATAGTTGTCTCATTGGCAATCATACCACATCTCCTTATTTTTATAATGAACGCCAAGCAATAATTAACAATGGTCCTTTTGGCTAGGTACTAAAGCTAAAATTCTGCTTTTCCAATTTTAAATGGTTTAGACAGATTCTACACTGTATTATTTCTTTCTTTATGGCTTTATTAGTTCCTGAATCGATAAGTTCAGAAAGATCACATTCAATATTAATGCAGACAAATAGTTTTGTCCATCCTGTTTATCTGTACGTCTAATGTATCTGTACACCTAAGACTTTTGATACGCTTATTAATTTTGTTAAACTCATGAAACCAATAGTTATACAATATTTTGTGAACAAATTCATGACAAACTTTGATTTCATGCAATCTCCTTAAGATTTTGTGTAAGGTGTTCAAAATTAGATAGACCCTGTTTTGACAGTTCTTTAAACGTCCGATGATTTCATGCATGCCTTCTGAAAATAGTGAGTTTTGAATAAAGGAAAGATTTTATACAACGAAATACTATTCAGTTTGAACCAAACAGACCGCCAAGGATGTGAAGCAAAAGTTATTCCATTTTGAAGACATTTGTCTTAAATGAAACAATTTTATTCGAAGATGTCATAACTTCAAAGAAGATGGTCAAGTTTGGGATTGCAATTATAAATCTATGCTTTAACCTTTTCTGAACCCTAAAAACTAACAAGAAAAATTCTATATCTGTTACATTGCGGATATGACAAAATCAGGTAATGCGCCAGCCACATGGACACAGGGATTCCTCATGTAAATTTAACTTGCTGCTTGTGGACATTTAATAATTGTACTTATTGCCTCACCTCCCATTTTCTGACAAGCCTTGACAGTTACTACTTTCTTATCACCGAGTTCTTGGTCAGGGTTCTCTAGAATAACATTCCTTTCATTAAAATCAACAAATACAAAACGAAGTGACATCTTGGTATAGACAGTGCATCTGAATCAGTGACCTTTAATAAGAATTGCTTCATTGGAATGTCTTTCTGTTGCAATGCCGATGTTAATATTCTATGATGTAAATCCTGTGTTTCTCCATAGAAACTCAGTATACAAATAGATTCCTCCAAGTTTCCACTGCATATCTGATCTAGTATATTCACTCTTCTTGGCTGATTCTGCCTATTCTGCTGAAATAAAAATTAAAACATAGTTTTCAAAGGCCTACACTTTTTTCTTCTAGACAGTTGTAATCTAAATTACCAATAATAATAACATTGTCATATTTTTCAGATATTTTGTCAAATGTTTTATTTGAGGAATATGTCAGGAATATGGAAGTTGTTATCAAATAGTCCGTTTCTATGTATGTTGGTGTTTGTTTTGTAGCAGTTCAGTGTTTCTGTTGTTCCGTTGTTTTCCTCTTATAGTTGGTGTGTTTCCTCAGTTTTGGTTTGTGACCCGGATTTGTTTCAGTTAAATTGATTTATGACTATTGAACAGCGGTATACAACTGTTGCCTTTATTTATTAAGGTTCATCTTAGCAATTGGATACAAATGTCTGTATAAACATTATTCTGAGTACAGACAAACCTGTGCAGTTGGACAAGTTTTAGGGCTTATTATCCACTGGATAAATATAAAAGTTAAATGAATTTTTGTTTCAGAAAATTAAAAAAAAATTTGTTCTTAGATGAGCATTTTTTCTTTCTTAATTTGATCTGATCAACAATTTAGACCGTCATATCTTCTTCTGTCTACATGTGTAAATTGATCCCATCAACTTGATTACCTCCACACTATCTTTACATGTAGTACATTGAGCATATCAGAATAACTACTCCTTTTAAATTGGTATTGTCATCATAACTACTTATTTTACACACTATGCACAGAAAGAACCTTAATCCGACTATTATTTTTATACGACCGCAAAAAATTATGCGTCAGATATTGCTATCACATCGTCGTTGTCCGAAGACATTTGGTTTCCAGACAATAACTTAAGTATAAGTGAATGGAATTCTATGAAATTTAAACACAAGGTTTAATACCACAAAAGGAAGGTTGGGATTGATTTTGGGGTTATGGTCCCAACTGTTTAGGAATTAGGGGCCAAAAGGGCCCAAAACAAGCATTTTTCTAGTTTCAGGACAATAACTTGTGTATAAGTATTTTGATTGCTCTGAAATTGTACCACAAGGTTCAATACCACAAGTAGAAGGTTGGGATTCATTTTGGGGTAATTGCCCAAACCGTTCAGGAATTAGGGGCCAAAACAAGCATTTTCTAGTTTTCAGACAATAACTTGTGTTTAAGTGCATGGATGTCTCTTAAATTGTACCACATTGTACAAAAGAAAATTTCTTCAAATATTGTTTTTTTTGGAAAAGGGGGTAAAAATTTTTTTGGGGGTCAATTTTTTCCTGAAGATTTAAGAAATTATCAATTTTCCCCAAAAATTGGGGTCACAATTTATTTTGCTAATTCTTTGTATATAGACTGAAAACAGATTTACTAAGTATTGCACAACAGCAAGAAATCTTCAATTGAATATAAATTCAAATCATATAACCAATTTCAAGTTCTTTGACTACACTTATTCTGTGTTAGAAACCTATAATGTGTCAAATATTTAATTACAATCCAAATTCAGACCTGTATCAAGCGCGAATATTGTGTCCATTTTGCCCCAACTGTTCAGGGTTGGACCTCTGCGGACGTATCCAACTGCACTCGGCAAAGCACATTTTTCCAAACTATATTTACAAGTATTAACTTGATTTGATCACCATGACAACCATTCCTCTACAACATACTTACATGTTGTACACCATGGAACTGTGGCTGTGCATTTGGACCATCATGGACATGTGCATCTGGACCATGATGACTACCATTTCTCCATGGAAAATATTTATACAACAGAAAAAAATTAACAATGGCTCTAGGATTAAACCAGCTAGTAGAAAAAGATTGTTTCTGTAAAACAAAATGTTGTGTCAATTACTTTAATCAAAATCGAGAGAAAGTTTCTAAAATTTGCATTTTAACATAAAACAGATTTAACAACCTTTACAGCTAGCTTGTGTTTGTTGTATATGATAAGAAAATAGAAAGTCATGTTGGTCATTTTGTTATCATAAAAATTCTAAGATACTCTAGGTGTTAGTACTAATTGTAATGCATGGTTTTGTCTGTTGAGTTCTTTCAGGATAATTGCAATATATAGCAGGAAAGTTTTCATCAACGTTTTTTAGGATAATGGCAATATAGAGCATGAAAGTTTTTGTCAACAAACTCTGTTGGGGCATTAAGTGTTACCCTTTGTCCGACGTTCCAAAATTGATTTCCATTCTCTTACTTTAGTTTGCCTCAACCAATGTTATGAAACTTAAACACAATGCTTGTTACCACAAAACACAGATCAAGTTCAAATTAGGGTGGTGTCACTTTTACCGCTCTTGAGTTATGTCCCTTTATAACATTATCTGCAAGTTGGCATCATCTGTGTCCCATGGACACATTCTCCATTTTGTTTGATAGAATTTCCTATGATAAATTTGTAAGCACTACAGAAACATAGGACATGCATTTTATTGAATGAAGTACACTGGTGCATATCATCTGGCAGATATTTATCAAAAACAAAACACTTTGAATAAATCTATACATGTAGTAGACCATTATTATTCTGATGACAGCATTGTAACCTCTTGTGTTATATCATAAAAATTCTGTTATCAGAAATCTTAATTTTGAAACTGAGAGGTAAAAATCTCAAAACCAATGGCCTATCATAAGTAATTATCCTTGAAATTCAATCAGAGAGCATATGTTACTTTTAATACCATAAATGAATAAATGCTTCGCTGAGTGCAGCTGGATACGACCGCAGAGGTCCAACCCTGAACAGTTGGGGCAAAATGGACACAATATTCGCACTTGATACAGGTCTGAATTTGGATTGTAATTAAATATTTGACACATAATAGGTTTCTGACACAGAATAACTGTAGTCAAAGTACTTAGAATTGGTTATATGATTTGAATTTATATTCAATTTTTGCTTTTGTGCAATACACTATGCTGTTGCGAATTGACCACCCCCAAAAAATTACCCCTTCCCCATTTTCCAAAAAAAAATTCTTTCCTCAAGATATGGTCATAATCTGACATCTAATCACCTCAAGTCAATACAACATTTCTTAATAAATAATTTAAAGAAGTGTAAGGAGATAAATCCAAACATACACAACATTGTACTTGAAATGTGTTTGGATTACCTCCCTTACACTGCTTTTAAATTGTCCATTAACCAGGAATCCTTGTTTTCCCCTTTTTGCCCCTAATTCCTAAACGGTTTGAGCCATAACCCCAAAGCCAATCCTAACCATCCCTTTGTGGTATGGAAACTTGTGGTATAATTTCAGAGAGATCCATACACCGCTCCACAAGTTATCGCCTGAAACTAGAAAATGCTTATTTGGGCCCTTTTGGCCCCTAATTCCTAAACTGTTAAGACTATTACCCCAAAATAAATCCCAACCTTCACTTTTGTGGTTGTAAACCTTGTGTTTAAATTTCATAGATTTCTATTTACATTTACTAAAGTTATTGTCCGAAACCAAATGTCTTCGGACGACAACGACAACGTGATACCAATATACGACCGCAAAATTTTTGCTGTCATATAAAAAATTCCTCTCATCAACTCTAGGGCTAAATATTTGTTACATTGTAGTTTTTTTGTTTTGTGGTGTTAAAGCGATTTTAAGCAAAAATTGACAAATGATTGTGAAGTGAAATAGTGACCATGAATCATTACAAACGATGACAGAGAAAACAGTACAGAAGGCCACCCTTAACAAATTCTTTGCTTGATTTTGCCTACCCATGCCTTGTAGGGTTAGGTAGGTAGGTAGGGATTATTTTTTCAAACAACATAAGTTACATGTTTTATACAAGAAAATGACCTGAGAGTAGGAAAAATCTTTAAAAAAAATTTGAAACAATTTGTGTCATAAATTTTTCATGTAGGCTGCTTTTTAGGCAGGTAGGCAACATCAAACAACTGAAGTATTATTTTTGGCCTAATATAAGTATATTGTCCTTTGAAGTAGTGGACTAAACAAAATGTTCTTACCAGAATATGTTATGTATCTATTGTCTTGGATTTGCTGTGTTCCAGTCAAGATATTCATATCCCTTTTCAACAGAAGGAAATCGTCTTTCAGTTCTTCTTTCACACCTTCAATGGTACCAGTTATACCATTAGATACCTCTGTGACATCATTTTAAAATGAATAAAATTATCTTGTACATGATTGAAATCATCCTTTATCTGTGTCAAGTTGGCTTGACATTGTAAGAGTTTCTGTGTCACATCCTCCATGACTATACTTGTATTATGAGTAGTATTATCGCTTAGTACATAAGTTGTATTTGTATAGTGTGGAGTCCACTAGCACGACATCATTCCTCCTCCTAGAAAGAAGGCGAATGATCTGAAATATAGAATAACTCAAAGTAAGTTAGTAATCCAAGAAATTCTTAAGTTTTTAATTGCTATTGGTTTTTTCTGTGTTGTTGGGTAGCTGTCTCAGTTATGTATACCTCGAATATCTTTTAAAAACGTATTTTCAAAAGGTCAGAGAAGAGATGTTAATATACATTTAATAGTCTATTTCTGCTGTTTTTAATGCATAAAATTCGTAAGGGTTCCACGGAACCCAGTGTCTCGCCTACTTTTGCTGTTAATCGAGGCTCAACAAAATGAGGAAAAAATCAATAAAATATTCCTTTAGATACTATCTTTTGATTGTAAGAAGCTTCTGTCAAAATTTGGTATAAATCCAGGATAGTTTATGAATCTAATAAATGTTTTAAAACTTTAACTGCAGACTGTATTTAATGTTAACTGGAAGAAAAACTAAGTCCATTTATAAGTAAAATACGGATAAACAGGTACAAAATTTTAACAAAATTTCCTTCTAGATACTAGCTTTTGATCATAAACAAGCTTCTGTCCAAGTTTGGTACAAATCAAGGATAGTTTAAGAAAGTTATTAAAATTTTAAAACTTTAACCACAGAGTGAATGTATTGTTTCCTGGCAGAAAAACTAAGTCCATTTATAAGTAAAATACGGAAAAATGAAATTTTTTAACAAATTTACTTCTGGATACTATCTTATGATCATAAACAAGCTTCTGTCCAAGTTTGGTACAAACCAGGAGAGTTTAAGAAAGTTATTAAAATTTTAAAAACTTTAACCACAGAGTGAATGTAATGTTTCCTGGCAAAAAACTAAGTCCATTTACAAGTAAAATACGGAAAACAGGAATTTTATTTTACAAAATTTACTTCTGGATACTATCTTATGATCATAAACAAGCTTCTGTCCAAGTTTGGTACAAATCCAGGATAGTTTAAGAAAGTTATTAAAATTTCAAAACTTTAACCACAGAGTGAATATTTGTGGACGCCGCCGACGACGACAATGCCGACGGAATGTAGGATCGCTATGTCTTGCTTTTTCGACTAAAGTCGAAGCCTCTACAAAATGGATACCAGATGCATGTATTGCCAAAAACTCAACACAGCAAACACCAATCCCCACTCTTCCAAGAAGTTTACAAACAAACAAAGACAAACAGCACTTGATCCAGATAGGCTGACTTGGTACAGACACAAAATGTGGTGGGTTAAACCAGTTTTAGTTACCATACCACTTTAACCTTTAGTTTCTTTGAAATATCTGTAAAAGTAAAATTGAAAATTCTCTATCATTTCTTTCATGAAAAATTTACTATTTGAGTTATCTCCCTTATATAAATGGCTGTTGACAATTTGATTCGAATAAACACAAATATTTGGTTTTGATAAATCAGTCTTAATAATGCAATACATCACTTATTTTTCTTTATTTGAATAAACCGTCTAACCCATTAATTACCAATCTGTCTCAAAATTTGCTGGTTTAAGCAAAGAATTGGACCTATTGTGAACTGCTATTTTATAATTCAAGATGGCAGTTGAACAAGTATTAATTAATGTATCCGACATTTGTTAAAATAGGTATTTTGAAAATGTGAACTAATGTATGCAACTCAAACATCTTTTTCATTTTGACAATCAACTATCTGTCATGGTTCTTTTGGTTGTTAATATCAGATGACTACACAATTCTACTTTTAAAGATACTGTCTTTAAAGATACCTCAACCCTTCTCAATTTTTTTGGAAGAAAGCCATAACCAAAAGTAAACAGTGGTTGACAGTTATTTTTCATTTCATGTTATCTTGCTTTCATCATAACACTCAGAGATGTGTCTTGCCTCCCCTCAAAACAAAAAAAAATATGTCTGCATGAGGTCATGTTCTGTCTAAACATGTCTTGCTGGTGTACGACTATGAAATATGTCTTTTCACAATCACCCAATAATGTTCATAAGCGAATTTATTGACAGGTTTGAGTGTAATGGTCATGTTTCTGCTAGGCAGACAGGTTTGGTGGTTAGACACGTTTGACATAATGTTTCAGAGTGTTACAAAATTGTGCATATTTATATTTGGGTCAATTTCTAAAATATTAAAGGCAGGTTGCTGATTTAATATTTCTATTCTGTAAGTTTACTGAAGAAGAGTCAAAATATTAAGTTTTCTCACATTGATTGATTTTTTAAATATACTCTACAAGTACAATGTGAATCTCTATGTAAATCTTTTAAAAGGTTAAACAAAACCAATAAAAAGTTGTAAATTTATATGTATTTTGTAATTTTTACTTAAGTCTGCATGTCTTTCCTCTCATTTTCTGTCTATCATAAAACTTTGAGTGTTATTTTCATTTACTAATAAGAACTGGGTTGATACCACTGCTGGTGGACAGTTAGTCCCAGAGGGTATGATCAGCTCAGTAGTCATTTACTAACACTTTGTGATACCACTGCTGGTGGACAGTTAGTCCCAGAGGGTATGATCAGCTCAGTAGTCATTTACTAACACTTTGTGATACCACTGCTGGTGGACAGTTAGTCCCAGAGGGTATGATCAGCTCAGTAGTCATTTACTAACACTTTGTGATACCACTGCTGGTGGACAGTTAGTCCCAGAGGGTATGATCAGCTCAGTAGTCATTTACTGCTGGTGGACAGTTAGTCCCAGAGGGTATGATCAGCTCAGTAGTCATTTACTAACACTTTGTGATACCACTGCTGGTGGACAGTTAGTCCCAGAGGATATGATCAGCTCAGTAGTCATTTACTAACACTTTGTGGTACCACTGCTGGTGGACAGTTAGTCCCAGAGGGTATGATCAGCTCAGTAGTCATTTACTAACACTTTGTGGTACCACTGCTGGTGGACAGTTAGTCCCAGAGGGTATGATCAGCTCAGTAGTCATTTACTAACACTTTGTGATACCACTGCTGGTGGACAGTTAGTCCCAGAGGATATGATCAGCTCAGTAGTCATTTACTAACACTTTGTGGTACCACTGCTGGTGGACAGTTAGTCCCAGAGGGTATGATCAGCTCAGTAGTCATTTACTAACACTTTGTGGTACCACTGCTGGTGGACAGTTAGTCCCAGAGGGTATGATCAGCTCAGTAGTCATTTACTTATAAGAACTGGGTTGACACCACTGCTGGTGGACTGTTAGTCCCAGAGGGTATGATCAGCTCAGTAGTCAGTGCTTCTGTACTGACATGATTTTTAAATATATTTTCTAAAATTCCTGCTGATAGATTAAGAAAATACTAAGAAACTTCAACTGCAAATCCCTTATGCAATGTTGACCCTAGCTAAATTTGGCTATTCGCTTTAGGTGCCAATTGGTCATGTAGCTCTTCAGTTCTATATATTTGTATATCCCCTGCTTTGGGTTAGATAATAGGTTCTAGTGAAGGTAAATCCAGATCCAGGATTCACAAAACTTATTTAGTTGGATTTTCATTTATCATTAAATGGATTTTAGATGTAAATTTTGTAACAATTCCTCTGTGTGATATATATATATATATAATATGACTTACATTAATCCAGTCTGCATTTTGTAAATGATCTTTTATCTTTACTTAATTCTTCTGCAACTAGTCTTTTACAGTTTCCACGTCCACTAAACCTTTTAAATTGTCATTGTTTTGATAAAATGAGTTTTGTTTCTCATTTTTACTGATTGTTTACCCTCATTATCAGCTGTTGTTCCTTTTTTATCTTCTTAGGTGCAATCACTGCATCAGGCTGACCAGTCAGATCCCCTACAGAATCAGGCAAATCAGAATGTTTCCCTTTAATTGGTGTTTTTACTTCTTTCTTCTCAGATTTTGACTGATCATTTTGATGTTTAGTATTCTGTTGATCAGGCTGACTAGTACTTCTGCTACCCTTTGATCACTATCAGATTCCTCTACAGAATTAGTTAGGTCACTTTTAATCTCTTCACTAGACATTCCTCTGTTAGGACACTGAGAAATGGTATCAGAGTGTCTGCCATAGACAAATCAAAATACTTTATTTGAATAGGGATGTTCAGCTGACTACAAAATATCAGGACACTTATTAATTGTGTTCTGTAGGGTAATATGTCCTACCAAAATGTTAAACATCTATCCATCTATCTGAAAATATAAATTATGTGAATTATAGAAATATAGATTCTACCACTGCAACAGTGTGTGATGATATTTCTCCACTCTAGACAGTTAAATTTGTTTATTTAAAGCGTGTGGCTTTCCGAGCTTTTCAAATAATTAAAATTTAACTGTTGAGAGTGGAGAAATACCGTAATACACTAGTTATAGTGGTGGAATCTGTTCTCTAATTATTTTTATCCTTCCTTTTCAAAGATTTGTAGAAAGTTGTGTTCTTTATACATGTATGTTATGTCATCAGGCATGGTCGCCTTTTTCATGACGTCACAATAGGAAATTCAGAAGAAACCAAGAAAATTTGACGTCATCATCAAATTTCAACCAATCATTTGCCAAGAACAGTTATTTCACTAGTGAGGAGAACAATTTTCACACTCGGTTGGGAAGTGTGAAAACAGTGAAAAATTTGAGAAATTGCATTTTCCTGTGTCAATATTGTATCACCTTCTAAAACTACACACAAGTTGCTGATTTCTCCACAAATTCTGATTGATAAACAAGAGGCTCCCTAGAGCCTGAATCGCACACCTGGTAAAAGATATGCCATTTTGATATATTTTTTTTATTACAATTAGTTATGTTTGCTTATTTGTAGATCTATCTTATTTTGTGACATTTTGTAGGTCTTGTACTGTTTACAGTTTAACCCATTGAACTTGAGATAAAGGATACAACAGATACAGATACGCCTGCCTCATATCTTGACTTACATCTAGAAATGAGGGTCGCTTGAAAACAAAACTTTACTACAACAGGAATTTCAGCTTCCAGATTGTGAACTTTCCATTTCTATGTCATGCATGTAGCAACATTCTGGCAGCGCCTGCATATGGAGTATATATTATAATATCTCCTAGTTGATACAATATTCCAGGGCTTGTATTTCCTATCATGATTTCCTTGATAAAGGGTTGCTGCTCACAAGGAAGCTACATGTATTAAACCAAGAGTTCCAAGTGGTGAAGTTGAAATCATCCTTCATAAATTTTACGTAGGCTATCACATGTTGGTTGCCTGTTTTGAAATATCTGTTTGACAGATGACGACCGATATGTTCAAATTATCATTACTACAATCTCGTCCTCTTCCCACGAATGTGACCTACCAAATTAGACTTAGCACCCAATTTGTACTTACAAATAAGTATACTATGGAGCACATTAATCCTCAATTTTAATGCAAACTCATGGACAAGTAAATTTTGGCTCAAAATGGTCTACATATATTTCTCTTTCAACAAAAGTTTCATTTCTGCAAATTTGTTGGTTTATAGTTTAGGTAAACAATGACATCAAAAGCACTAGTTTTTGTCAGGGAAGGGCTTCTATTAAATACGTTCTAAATCTAGACTATTTTCATATTACCGATTTTTGACTCAAGTATATATTTTTGACAGGTTACCTACTCTGTGGTTAGACATCCTGGTACCAAGTCAAGTAAGAGCAACTTAAAGAAGTAAAATCAAGCTTTCAATCGGTACAATTTTTCGGAAAATTAACTACCGCATATTTTCTTTACACGACAAAATCATCGGAAAACAGTTAACTTTCCCTCAAATTACACCGATTATATATTTGATTTTACTTATTTTGGTTGCTCTTAGTTGACCTAGTACCAGGATGTCCTACCACAGAAAAGGTAACCTGTCGAAAAATTATATAATCCGAGACAAAAGTCAGTAATATGAAAATAGTCTAATAGTGGGTGAATTGGTGGTCTGACACCTTGAGTCCAAACATTTTTGCTGGGGGAAGTTTAAGACACAGTGTACTTTGATAGATGACTTACTGCGAAAACAAATATCAGACATTAGTTTATACTTTCCAGCATGTCCAGTGGGATATCCAGTGAACGAAAACAAAAGAAAATTCACTCTTCTTATGACATGTATGATAGAGTCTAGAAAGACAATAATACATTGTAAAACAATGTTGGTGACGATACTGATTAAAAGTTATTTCTAAATAATAATTGTACATTTTAAAGAAATTATTTGTTAAACTGTGTTATTAGAATAATACATGCAAATACACGATGTTTTAAGTTCAGTATTTATCGAGATAATTCCATTAGAAGCTTGTGAAACTGAAATTTAATCAAAGTGCTGGATAGCACCTGTGGAAAGTTTGCAACGGTAGATGTGTATTATTTCAAATATGTATTTAATCACATGTTTTTTCCGAAACCATTGTCTCATCAGCAATTATCAAAAATCACACTTTATGTTTGTCATGTAAAATTTTGATAATTTCTATTGCAACCTTAAACTGTAGATTTTAAATAATCAAATATACAGAAAGCTCTGTTAATTTCTTTCTGTGCCCATCCCATGTAAAGGGCCTGTGATTTTAGTATTTTTTATTGATTTAGGTCCTTCATATTTGTTTTTGGTAAATTGTATTATTACTAATTAAGCAGTTAGTTTTCTTGTTTGAATTGTTCCACATTTTTTATATCAGGGCCTTTTATAGCTTACTATATGGTATGAGTTTTTCTCATTGTTGACGACCGTATGGTGACCTATAATTGTTTATATATCTTCCTCCTTTGAACTCTTTTGAATAGCTGGTTCATTCGCAAAATTACCACATCTCTTAATTTAAATAAGACAGTAAACTTGAATTAATACATGTCATTCAAATCTTACTTTTACTTTTAGTTTCTTGTGTATAATTTGGAGTTTAGTATGACGTCCATTATCACTGAACTAGTATATATATTTGTTTAGGGGCCAGCTTAAGGACGCCTCCGGTGCGGAATTTCGCTGTATTGAAGACCTATTGGTGACCTTCTGTTGTTGTCTGTTCTGTGGTCGGTTGTTGTCTCTTTGACACATTCCCATTTCCATTCTCAATTTTATCTTCTTGAAATGACGAACAGGAATATATATGGTTTAGGTGCGGATCTCGACCGATTACAAGTTCTCAAACAGAAGGGGTGGGGTGACCCCAGGGACTCCCCAATATTTCATATGATTTGTTTTATTGTCTCATACAAGAATATATATGGTTTAGGGGTGGGGATCTCAACTGTTTACAAGATAAAAGCACATTCTCAAATTGAAGGGGTGGGGTGACCCATAGGGACTCATCCTTTATTTTATTGTCCTGTGATCATTTCTGAAGACCGTGTGTGTCTCACACTTACTGTTTTCGAGTTATAGTCATTTGAAAATTAAAAAAATTTATAGTGCGATTTTGTGAGGCTGATTATATGTTATAGGCCAAGTTTGTTATGGGCGAGATATGAGTATACTTCGATACTAGTACTTTCGGCTTTTACGCCTTCAATAAACATTTGTAGATATCAGAAACTGGCTCGGAAAATGTTCATTCATGAAATATTTTAAACACAGTATTTATTTTCTCTTCGATTGGAGGACGGGGAGACCCTGCCACCAGGATTATTGTACTCCGCCGGAGGTTCACATATATGGATTAAAAGCATGTCTGGGGAATCCGTAGGAAAACATACAGGTAACATAAACAGTGACAGTTCAAAGTATGCATAATTTATAGAGGTCACACCTAATACCATTTACAAACGTAAAAATTGAAAAGATTACGACATTCTTAACAATGAAAATTCTTTAATTTCATGAATAAATGTAAAAAAAACTAACACAGTACACCTCAAATAAATATCAGGCCTCTTAATTTTCAATTTATTAAACGAGAAACTGCTGCCTCTTGTTGATGTGTATGATTTTATCTTCCGCAGGGCAGATCCGCAAGCAGTGTTTGTGATACCCATTTTCAAAATAAAGTTGGATTCATTTGAATTGTCGGTGAACCTTGTCCAATTTTAATTAATTTTATTCGAGCTGTAAGCTTATCAAAATAGAAGTAACTCAAAATTTCAAAAGAGTCTTCGCTTAATTTGTATTCAAACACTAGTACTACATTATCTAGGGTAGAACACACATCCTATACAATGTAGTAAGATAGTCTGTCCAACTTCCAGTTTGAGGTCGATGCCATAGGAAAGTTTTTGCTATAGTAAGCTATAGCAAACTTTCCAAAAATGCCAATCTTGCTGCATATTGATGAAACAAATTGGAAAAATCATGTACATACAAAATCTAAAGAATTTTGGGTCACCAATTTTGGAGTGTTCCACAAAGTCCTAAGCATGTTACAATTTCCCAAAAAATACTTATTTTTCACATTCTAAGTTTTCTAGTACACCGGTCTGCTCTTGTCACATGAAAATTCAACATAGAAATATCATTTTTATGAATATAACAATATAAAAGTCTGTCTGTGCAGGTTAAAAATTAAAGATAAATATTCTTATAAAGTAGGTATCTTTTACTATTTTTTATACAAATTTAAGAAAAGGTCGTCTCGATTTTTGTACATGTATTTGCAGTCTTCTCAATCTATTCACATTCAATGTTTACATCGGGATAAGGTCTGTTTAAATTTGCTTAGTACAATGTAACTTAATATTCAAAAGTGCCAATCTTTGCTGCATATCAATAGATTCCTTTGAAATTTTTCCTGACTTTCTCTGATCTAGCTGCATATATATACTGATAATTAGCATGTTCCAGAGAGGTATACAGCCAGTTAAAAAATAATTGAAGTTGGTACTCCAGGAATTTATTTGCATGTGCTTGATGTTTTATGTCTTGTTGTAATCAGTCAGGGTACTACTTAAACAAGTGATTTCAGAATCACTTCTTTGAGTGATTTTGGCTGTGAAATATTAAAAATTTTCACACAGACTTTTTAAAATCACTGAAACAAGTAATTTAAGAAGTTAAAATGTAATCACTTCAATAAGTGTTTATAACATTTTTTTGATATTTTTCCCACAAGTTTGATTTTTTTATTGATAAAAAGACAAGAATTCCATTGAAAAAACAACTATGTAAATACAGAAATTGTCTTTTGCTTGATAAGCCTGTCAGTTTTTACAGTTTATTTGAATATGCAAAAACTGGAATAATTTGTAGATCAGGACATAACCTTGAAATAAATCATTCTAACTCTAAAGAAAACCAATCAGGTTACCTAATATTGTTGACCTTTGTCTGATAGTCTTGCAAGAATATTCATCCTGTTGAATGTGGACAGTATTTTAAAGAAGAAGAAGAAGTGTTCAGGAACTGGAGACCAAGTTATCTAAATGAATTTATCTTTTGAAACCATTTAACAATTTCAAAACAATTCAAACAGGTATAACAAGATCCAACTCACTAAACACCTTGAAATCAAAGAAGCCAATTAAGCGGTAAAACAATTTCCTTTAATGTCTTACAATTCTTACATCATTGTTTTAACTCATTCCAAGCTGACTTGTTATTTAAAAAACAATTTCATTATTAATCCACCAAAACAATAACTACAACAATCAGTGAGACCAAAGACATCGAATCATACATGTATCTAATCAGCGTTCTAAATTACAAAACTTTGAATTTTCGGAATACTAAGGCTTTTCCACCTCAGAAATATATTACCTTAGCTGTATTTAGCAAAACTTTTAGGAATTTTGGGTCCTTAATGCTCTTCAACTTCGTACTTCATTTGGCCTTATTAACTTTTTTATTCGAAGCGCCACTGATGAGTCTTTTGTAGATGAAACGTGTGTCTCGGGCGCACAAAGTTTCAATCTTGGTATCTATGATGAGTTTATTTACAATCAACAGTCATTAAAAGTAATTCTGAATAAAAACAAATGTAACAATGAAGCCAATTAGCCTGATTAATGTTCCAAAACAAAACCTTTTTTTTAAATTTCAATGTTTATTCATGAATTTGGAGACATACATTTTAATATTTACCATTTAAATATCTGAATAAGATTACAAAACTTTAAATTAAACAAATTAATATATAATTTTTTATAAAAATTAGGCGAACGGACCCAGGGCGAACGGACTCTATGGGCGAACGGACTCAGGCGAACGGACCCAGGGCTAACATGTAATTAGGGCGAACGGACCCGATACGTTTAAGTAGCACCCTGACTGGTAATGTATGTATGTTTGTCTTAATATGTGTGTTTTGTTGCATGTCATTTTGATTGTGTGTAATGTATTATAATGTCGATTTTAAAAGCTCACTAAAGCTTGTGTTACTTTGTTTACAATTACAATGTATCGACAATAAATAAAACTTTGATTTGATTTGCATAGCAACATTTGAAACCAGTTTTACACCAAGCTCCTTTAGTATGTTGTACTCCTCGTTTTCTATTCAAGGAGGAAATGATAACATTAAATGGAAGTTTTGATTTTATTTCAACTTATTTCTGTTTTAATATTTACCAGAACGTTTTCGCGTAAGTTTATAAGTAATAGCGTCCTTGCCGAAATGGGACAAACATTGAAAAGATCTAGTTTTCTCAGTGTTTACAGGGAGGTAATATTTTGTCACCAGATTTCCCACTGTTTCGTTTTCAAAACACAACGTAATCGCGTTGAAAATAAAAAAATAATACTGTTAAATTAGTTGACTGGGCTCCTTGAATCTGGTAATAATTTCCATGTTTCTTGTTGACAAAACAATAACAGGTTTTGAATTGAATTTCGTACCTTGAAGAAGTCAGATGACTTACTGCGAATATGTACTTTCGTTTTCATGCCACTTTTCCAGTAAAGTGTAAATTTATCCCCGGTGGAAGTAACACTGTTAACATAAAAAAAATGTGAACAATTCGATTTTAATAATATTGAAAATGAAGAGGATATCATATCTCTTATTGTGATTCTTTGATAATAGTTTTTGAATGATCTAAGGTTTGATTCATACTTGTTATGATTTTAAATCCATATCATACATACATAAAATTGAGAATGGAAATGGGAATGTGTCAAAGAGACAACAACATCAACACATCAACACTTCAATATGCTATAAACTGAAAGAAAAAGAGGAAACGTGGGTATACCTATGGAATTTTTATGTGTGTATTTTAGATTTTTCTTCAAAATATACATGTCAACATGTTGAAATAATGATAACATTTGGTCTGAACTGTTGAGTTCAAAATGTATGGAATTGAAATTGCATGGGTGTATTATTAGTGTCAGTCAACTATCCCCGATACAGATTACAGTTTTGGCAGTGTCACTGTCGTGCTAACTTATAAAAGTAAGTCACGCTTACTGTATACTCATATAGATATGAATGGTGTTTGACTGTGCAGCAAAACTATTGATCTTAGAATCGATCCCTTTCACAATACATGATCTTCCAACTGATGTTTTTTTTATTTTCCAGAAAAAATTGATGTCACAATGTCCTATGATGAGTTTTCCCCAAAATGACCCCAGGTCAATCTGGGCAGTTCATTCTTAAATCGAAATTGGAATTGTGTGTATTTAGACTGTCCCAATATGTTGACATCTTATTAAAGGTTTAATTTGTCAGAAGGAATTAACATTATAGGTTTCATGTTGTTCCGACTCTAGGTTGATTAATACACCAGTTTCACATTTAACTGCGCATGTCTAATCTTATTAGCCAAACTATAAAATCACACGATAATTCCAGAGAGTTCATCAACTGGGGTTTACGGTTGATAAGCAGTGACCATACAGACTTGGAAAACAATCACCTGATAATTTAAGTGTTTGCGTTTACATGTACAAGCAACATGAGAATCATTTGAACCAAAATTTAAAATTATATTGACGAGACAACTTTATTAACAATGACACATTAAAAGATTTTAAAACGGACTACTGCTGTGTTGTTGGTTGCAGTAATATACGATCTGATATGCCGCCCGACTTTGTACCTTTAATTGTCACGAAGAAATGCTGGTATTTACGCTGAGGTCGTTCACTTAATGGGAAGAATAAATTAGATAAATAAGCGGGCCTCACTTCACATACATAGTATTAGGTCATAAATTAAGAAGTCAATTAACACCTTAGCCATGTGGAATCCTCGCTTTACCTTGTACAATCTCACCAGGTGACAATTGATAAAAGCATTACTCTTTTTACATACAGTTACTGAAAAGGGCAACCATTTGATTAATTTATTCAACTTTTGTACACAATTAATTCCTGCATTTTGTGATGCAGATTATTCTTTTCATCCTGCCTTGGTCATAATTATTTGTTTTAGCTTGTACTAGAATATAAATCTTCTAAAATTCCCACCTCTTCCTGAAAATCAAATGGTCATCCCCTGACACTGATGTTTAAAATGTTAACCTTGGTACCTAATTTACACTGAAATATCATGGCCAGTACGGTTAATGCCACTGGGAATATTTTAATAACCTAGGAGGGGTCATTCAGAATTTTTATCTGATTTTATGGTAAAGCGTGGTAAATACAGGATATTTAATTCTTTTAATGATATGAAAAATGATAAAGTTGAAAATATGTAGAAAATTGCTCTGGCCGTTGGCACTGAACCTCTGCTTAGACCAAGTCAATCATGAACATAGCCTAGAAATTAAAATGGTATTGAATGCATTGTATTATAGTCTGATGTTTGAAAATTGAAGATAAACCTGTATTTCTGATACGTATTTCAAAACTGCCTTATATCTCAATTCATTATCATGACCGTCTAAAACATCACTGAAGTAGCAATATTTGAATCAAATGTACATACAAATGAGAAGATGTGGTATGAGTGCCAATGAGACAACTCTCCACCAAGTCACAATGTATAAAAGTTAACAATTATAGGTCAAAGAAAGGTCTTCAACACAGACATGACGGAGCCAAACTGACACACAGCAATGTAGAGCAGTAAGCAAAGAAAGCAATTGCAAGATTAATATTTTTTAAACCATTTCATTCATAAACATAACTGTTATGAACTCTTCACAGAAACAGGAAAACTTATTTTCTCGTTTGAATTGTTTTGTGTCGGGACCTTTAGAGCTTACTATTCGGTATGGATTTTCTCATTGTCGAGGGCTGTATGGTGACATATGGTTGCTTTTATCTGTCATTTAGCTCTGGTGGATAGTTGTCTCGTTTGCAATCATACGTACCACATCTTTTATTTCAAATTTTATGTTATATTCTGTATAACTATTTATTCTGAATATATAAAATAAATGATTATTAATATCTTAAAATTAAATAATCTCCAGCATACACCATGAGAGGAGATGTATATTATCGGTTGATTTATTATTGTATTGCTAAATATCAGAGTAAATTTTATGTAGCCCCTGTCACGTATGATATCGTTAATTATCGCGATTTAAACTCAAATGCGTATAGGATTTCGAGATCAGCATTGATAAGTCGCTTATGTGAAACTGGTCTATTAGCCTAAATCTATCCATCCCAAGTCAATCTGGCCCATTACATATTTAGAGTCGATTTGGCCTTTATATGAAAATTACTTACAAATGATAAAAGTAGTATTAATTGATTTTAAGCAAATACAGGTTAATGAATATTACGAATACACATGTGATACAATGGAATAATAATGCAAAGTGTACACAGGGTAAGCATGTATATTTTTATTATAGAATAGGTTCGTTACCAGTTTGATACTGGATCAGAAATGTTCTATTTACAAAGTATATGAATTATTCACCAAATAATTTATATCCATCAAAACATTTCAATGAACTAAATATATACAACTGCTCTTGCTTTAACAGTTAAATCTAATTATACATTAATCATTCCACTTAATAACTATAACACAAATGATACAAATTTGTACAAATACCAATTTGTCCTTGGTCAGGGACAAACTTGTCCTAATGGTACATTTTGGTACCCTACAAGCTACGACTTGTCTTTTACAGTAAAATTTATACTTAACAAACTACAAGTTGTACAAGTCATAAGGAACAGGTACCAACCTTGTCCTATGTTGCATTACAATCAAGAATGCAATTCCATATTATTAGAGAATACAATCTATAATAATCACATACCAGACGTATCATGGTCATCGTCTTCAGACGAATAACAAAGAGCAAGGAATCGCGCCTGCTTATATACCACAATGGTAGCCATACCATTCTTGAAGGAGGATGTTCTTCCAAGTGTCTCATTACTCGCATTAGAGATTTCTTTGAACACCCTTCACATTTGGCCTGACCAAGGTTTACCTGCCAAATATCTTATTTATTTCTAGTATATAAAATAAGGCTTCTGCCGAACTGTAACTAAGGTTAACTATCTAAACTAAGTCTAAGATACAAAATCATCACAATAGATTAATGGTAGGCGATAAAAAGTTATTGCAATATATATTTTCATTTCGTTAGATATTTATTCAAATATTTCCTAAGATTTTGCTACGACACATGTTGAAATATATTTCTGTTTACAGGCAGACAGGTGTGTATCCAGGAATTTTCAGGGGTGTCACCTATATATATTTCAAAATGTTTAATTTTGTTTAAATATTAAGCAAGGTCAAGAAGGTTCAGCGTACATGTAGCTACAAAATAAATGGTTAAACATGATTTTCAAAATAGGAATTTCATTTTTCTTGGATATTTTCAAGGAAAATTTTCAAACAAATCTATGTCTTGACCATAATGCACATGTATCAGTATTAATCAATTGAGTTCTTTCTTAGCTATTATTGCACATTAATACATTTTAATTATTTGAACACTTACATTGGCAAATTTTTGTA
>JAASAO010001637.1:0-55332 GCA_017311375.1 Mytilus coruscus
AATGGTTGCTGCCTAAGGCAGTTATGGCGAAATTTGCGCTTTTTACTTATAATAGTTGTATACCTGTAATTTTCAGAAAAGGAGTATGACCACGAAGTGTCGATATTGGCCCTGAGAGGTGACAAAAAATAAAAGAGAAATAAGGTGGATCCTTTATAGCTAAAACGTATCTACATATATCGTTATTTGTTATTATAGTATAAAATCATATTTTTGTGACGTCATTAATGTGACGTAATACCCGGAATTAAACCGGAACGCTCAAAATGTCCAAATTCTTTAAGAATTTCATACTTCCTGGTTAAATTTCGCTTTGGCCACAGGCCTCGACCAAAGTAATTTTAATCTTATTTTGATTGTTTGACACTTTGACTCAGTTTGCAACAATATTTAGCGTGGTCGAGGCCTGTGGCCACATCGAAAATTTAACTTTTGCTAACAAGCAAATCCTGATTCAACCCCGCCATTTTTGAGGTACGATCGATAGATTCTGTGACGAAATAACTGTACCAAGAACTTGTAGTTGTACAATTGCTATCAATAGAATGAATTCTATAATTTATTATTTTCTTATTTATAACAAACAAAAAAGAAGAAAATGGAATAACAAGTCTTTGTTTTTAGCGAAGCTTCGTTAACCGCCGATCCGGCGAGGTTTTTAAACACGAATATATATGTCCTCATAACTGTTTTTATTAGAAAACAAGACAAATTGGTGGAAATAAAAATTATGAATTTGCAAATTATTTTTAATTTCATTTCCACGTTATTTTGTAATAATAAGCCCGGTCTGTGCTATGCAAACAAAAATATGACAGTTTTAAATAGAGCCGTGTTTTTTTCCGACATCCAGCAGATCGATATGGGTGTCAACATAAAAATTTAATACAAATTTCCTTTTAGATACATGTATTTGTTTTTTAAAGACGAAATCGTCGAAATGTAGCCCTAGGCCTAACCTCCGCGGAATGTAATCTCATGTTGACGCTTTGATGGTGGGTCTCATTGGGGTCTAAGCGTGACGCGGGATTGGCCGATTTTTGTAAGCGTGACACGTGAAAGTCAAATTATTGTCCATGAAAACGGGAAATAAAGTCGGGCGGGACACGTGAAATTACCAAAAAATGAGCCGGGAATCCGGGAAAATCATCATTTTATTAAGCGTGAATCAAAATTTGTTGTCAAAAAATGAAAAAAGGGATGTGGATTGACTGCCAATGAGACAGATGTCCACCAAAGTTCAACTGAAGTGGATGTAAAGCCCCCATCACACTAGACCAAGACCATGAATAAGGAGTTGACCTCATACTTGAGTGATTTACTAACTAAAATAGATAAGATTGCAGTGAGATCGTGGTATGTTGGCTTGAATATTCATTAATTTATTTCATACTTTTCACGTTGATACTGCGACCTTGCTATGATCCTGATAAGATCCTGCTACGATTTCGCTACGACAGTAACACGTTCTGTAGTTACTATCTTGTCACGCTCTTGCTGCGTCTAATTAGACCTTACCACGACTTACACGATCTCTGAACGCTTCTTCCAAAACCTTCCCGATCGCATTACGATTTCAATACGTGTCTATTACTTCGTTGTCACTACGCTCTTCATCCCTATAAATATCTTGACTTTCCCATTGTACACATCAGTTTCCTGGAGATAACTTTCCACTAAAGGTATTAAAAACACTTAGAGATCGGGGTGCTAAATAAAAAGCAGAAGTCTCAAAAAAGATATGCAATTTTGAAATTTCCAATTTGCAAATTAGGAAATATAACACAATTCTCGTGGCTAGGACGTAGTAGAATCGTAGTGATGTGGACGAGGACGACAAGGGCAAAGTAGCAGCGCATTATTGTCTTCCTCATCGTAGAATAATCGAATCAATATTGTAGAAGCGTAATTAAGAGGTATAGTGAAATCGGGATAGTCGCAGTGAAATCTTATAGGCCTACCTAAGGTTGCAGCGAAATATTTTCCATTGGCTACCCCGATTGCACCACGTTTCCAATACTATGCTTCTACGCCCATCCCGATCTAACTACGTCCTTACTACGACTGAGTTCATACGGTTCTACTTCAACTATTTTTGGCCATGACTACACTACGATTGTTTTGAGCATATTCAAAGCTCCACGATCTTACTATGACTTTCAAAATTTTATAATTTCTGAGATCGTAGTGGGATCATGGTCCTAGTGTGATGGGGATATAAGTAATTTTTGTTTGTTTATCATATCAAATGTATTCCGTTTTTTTCTCAATATAATCTTATGACAGTCAGGAGCGTAGCTGCCGTTAGGCACTTTAGGCAGGGCGTAGCTGCCATTAGGCACTTTAGGCACGTACCTATACACATATATTTTTTTCACAAATATTTGTTTTATATACAAAAAATAAAAATAACATTATCTGTAGGTACATGTGAACTCGGTAAAACTCTTTAATTATCAAATATCATTTGTACACTAGTCTATCATCCTTAGTGAATTGAGTATTGGATAGAATGTCATTATATTCCACCTTATATAAACTAAATAGATCTTTGGTTCAGATCATTTCATTTCTATCAACAAATACTTGAATTAGCCTCATCATGCTCAAAACCCTGCCTTTTTTATATACATGATTTATTTTTTATTAATTGTTGTTGACTTTCAACTAGCTTTCCACTTGGTCCTTATCCGACCTGCAATAAAATCCTTGCCGAAGTTAGGCGTTCGTTTGGTTGTGCGTAATGTATAAGATAAGATAAGAATTTTATTAATCTAATCAAGAACCCATAAAGGGTATCATTTTACAACAATATTATGCACAATATGATTGGAAAAAAAAACAAGAACCTAATATAATACTATCATGTTATAATTACGCAGTCACGTCTGGTCAGAATGGGGACGTTAAATCCGATGCCGCTAGTATAGAGAGAATGCAACGCTCTCTACGCGTTAAGCAACTTGCAACAACTCTTTGAGGGGTTCGTAGGTGGTCTGCTGAAAGGGTAAATTTATATTCCTATCCAAGAAAACCACATTTTCTATGCATTGCATTTCTAAAATTCCAGACCTTCATCCTCGACGATCAGGACCTAGCTACCTGTTGTATTGATTGTAAATTTGTTTTTGTCCTGAACAATCATGAACTATTTGCCATTTTTAGCAATTAATCAATCAATCAATCAACTAGCTTTCAGCAACTTCGAGTACTCTCAAATATACCCTAGACCTGCTGGATGCATTCAGCGGCCCCAGATTCCCTGCCGCAATTTTTACCCACAGTTTATTGGACATGTAGTTACGCTTCTCACAGTCTTGGCGCCCAGAGTACCACCCACCTTTGGCGAGTCACTGACAAACTTTTTGTATCATTCCTAAATTTGTGACACCAGTAAGCCATTTATCGGTTCCCTGATATCTTGCCAATTTGTCTAAAATAAAATAATAAGTTCAAATGGAAAATGATTAGGGAACGATCATTGAAATTCAAAAGGCATGAGGGGTTATGGTATTTTTCTAGTCCAAATAATTATGACGTCTTGAAAGGCTATTATATTTTTTTTCTTTGACGCGTCTCAGGATGGCGCCAAAGCAAAAATTTAAAATAGCCTTCCTAGACGTCATAATTATTCGGATTAGTATTTTTCTTAAAAAATTATTCTGATTCCCAAATTGATGAATTAAATATACTGTTCAAGCAGAGGACAAAACAAATATTCTGAATCCAGATTTTCCACATACCTTCTAGTGTTATATTTTGACTAAATGATTTTGATTGATAGCGTTGAAGCGCTTCGCGTGTAAAAAAAATCTGACTCAAACAAAAAACGATATCCCCCTTTGAAGCTAAATGGTAAATGGTTGCTCCCTTATTGTTTTCTGCTGAAAATGAATTTATTGGTGATTTATATAAATGACAATGCTTACATTCATTAACTTGTGCCATTTTCATATCCATTTTTCTTTCTTTGCAAATTTTACTAAATTTAAAACAATAAGACATTTGTTTAATTTCAAAACTATGAATACTGTTATACAATCCATAACTTTATTAAATTCATTTTTTGTTGATTTTCATGAAAAGGTGGAGGATTTGGAATATCTTTTTCATCAATATTTAAAAGTTGTAGCTGCTTTTTTTTTATTTTGTATTGCAAACAACGCTTTCTATTTGTTGAATTATTTTTACTTTCTAAATTAGCTGGATGTTCATATTGTATTCCTAGTTTCCTGCATCTCATATATATGTGATCAGCAAGAGGATCATTCTGATTGTTAAAAGAAGAGTTTGAATTTACAGTGAGCCTGTTTAGAATAATGTTTTGATCAGGTTTTTCATTTTCATCCAAGCATAAGGAACCATAAATAGGATTGTTAAGTTGATAATCTTAAGATTTTGCTATTATCTAGGCTGCCATTTAAAATTTGAGGGGAGAACACACTGCTCAGCAGTATAAATGTATTCCTGATCATCTTCTGTTTGTTGGTTTACACATCAATTTAATGTACTTATTCAGATTCAGTTTTAAATCATTTCTTGCATTTTGTTTTATTAGTTTACTTTTCAAGTTTTTATACAACGGCAAAATAAAATTGAGAATGGAAATGGGGAATATGTCAAAAATTTACTTTCGAGTAATGCTATCATGATTGTCCTTGTCCGAAGACACATTTTGTTTCCGGACAATAACTTTAGTTTAAGTGAATGTATCTCTATATGACAATGTATGAAATTGTACCAGAAGGTTCAATACACAAAAGGAAGGTTAGAATTGATTTTGGGGGTTATGGTACCTATAGTGTAGGAGTCAGTGGTCAAAAACAACATTTTTGGGTTGTTTTTTCCATAATTATTGCAACAAATACTGATATGGCAGGAGATACACACGAAACAGGGTGTGTAAATTATTTTATCGGTAATTTGTGCATTTTTCCTTTGATGTGTACTCCTTGATAATGTCGCGTCAGTATCAGTGGACTGGTCATGATAAAGAAAATACATTAGGTCAGTTCGCAATTGACATGCACGAGTGCACAGTAAAAGGATCTTTTTCCCGTTTAATTCACAAAATTGCACATGATTTTTTTCACAGAAACGCACAAGTTATTTCGTGAATGAAACACTTGTCATTGTTTGAAACTTTCAGTAATAAAAAGTTAGTTTAGCCCTTTTGAACGACTCACTGATTGTGTGAAAATTTGAACAGAAAATGTACAATAAACCTGATAAAATTGCATTATCTGCAGAATTATTGATAGCTTTCCTGACTATTCATAAGGACATATAACTAACATATCGTCCATGCTATTCCCATTTGAGTTTTTATTCATACATAGTCTGGCATGGCTGGTGCTGTTCCAAGTTGTCTTCTTTTTCTGCATGCTTCTTGAGAAGTATTTATTTGACCTGGTCAGTCACTATAAAGTTTTACAATTCATATTTAGACGCAACACATAAGTAGTGACCAAAAAGGTACCCCTTTCACATGCATGACATGAGAGAATCTAGAAAAAAATTAAATGTAAACATTTTCAATATTTTTGTGGAACTATCATATAAAATTAAGGAGATATGTAGTTGGAGACTGCTGCTGAATAGAAATGTTCGGGCTCTACTGATACCTGTTTTCAAATTAGTCCATATTAAAGTTTGAAGGGTCCAAAATTAAAAATATGTTTGATTTCAACTGACATAAAATTTTTGGTGGTTTTTTTTTTTTTTTTTGCTAAATCTACATCTGGCTTCTGGGGTTGTATCAGGCTGTGCTTGCGAAGGATTTTATTGCTTTTTGGTTTGTCCTTTTTTTTTTATTTTGGTCATGAAAATTAATTTGTAGTTGTGAAGTTGCTAACAACCAAAACCGGTGCAATTTGGGTACTGTGGCGTTATAGCCATCAGTGTTTATTGCTTTAATAAGGTTGAAATTTTCATCTAATAAAAGTATTCGGTAGTGTGAAAATGTTTTGATCAGGTTTAAACTGACACATAAAATATACAGGCCACTGTGGGAGGCAATTATTTATATTGCATCCAAATAATGTGTCGGCTTGAATTTCAAAGGATGTAGCCCACATACCGGGTACTTCCAAGTAACATGCTCTATACCTATCAAAAGTCATGGTATTATCATATATGGGTTATCATAACTCCATCTTCCCATAAAATCCAATTTTGGACAATATGGGAACATACAATATATTATATACCTAAATGTATCAATCAAGACTCAAGTCTCCTTTTACAGCTGCTCTTTTACTTAGAGAGTGAAAAAAACAAGAGTTTCCATCTCCTAGGACTAATATATATAAGGTAGATATGTGTCATGATTAATGACAAGATTTATTGAGAGTTTGTCAAAGGAGGTACAGTCTACAGAATTAGAAGATTTTGAATTTGAATATATTTTTTTTTTGTTTAAAACTTTTGTTAAGTTTTGAATTTCACCTGCATTTGTCTGTGAACTACAGGAATAACCGTGATCACATTCAACAGTATAACCAACTTCATTAGCACAATTATGGGGAATTCTGTAGCAGATGACAACCAGAACACCAGATTTATAGTATACTACCTCCGGCTACGTTTCTCCCGGGAAATTTATTGCTTGTAGAGGGTTTTTCTGTGTTTCCATGGCTGGACGGAACTTTTACACTACAAATGTTATCTATAATTATGATATTGTGACTTTTAAATGAAGTACATGTACCTGTGGTTATTTAGGAAATTTGTCACTGATAGATGAAGCAGACGATGGAACATATGGCGTTAGGTGTTGTTGTCCAAACTTCGGTTATTTCCGTGGTACAATAAAATTTAAATAAACACTATACACACATTACTAAAATTTCTAAATTCTTGTTGTTGTAAACAAATAAAAATTATGTCGTATTTAATATCGAATTTATCCGTTTTGTCCCGTTTTTTCAAGATCGCGATTAAACGAGAATCTGGCAGCCATTTAAAATACAAGGGTTAAACTAATGTCCTGACAATAACCTGACGGAAATTCCAATGCTAATTTCGTTTTCATTATTGGAAGAATTTACTTTAAATTTGGAAGCAAGCAAGAAAATCATATTTATTAAATAAATGTAAGGAAAAAAAAAGAAAAAATATTTTTAAGAGTTAGAAAACTTGACCTGAACAACTTCGAAAAAAAAATCAAAAAAATCGTACGAGATTTAACGAGAGTGACAAAACTTTTTAGATTGATCATGTAGAAAGAGTTATCGTTCTTTATTCCAAAACGATGCTTCTACCATAAGTGCCAGCTAAAGGTGGCATATTAATTTTCTTAAATTAAAATGAAAATTACGATGCCATGAGAGGGCATGGTGTATACTGTCCGTGACATTCAACCAGAACAAATATTTGTTTTCAATGAAAACTGAAATAAAGATGAAACAAAACTATCCGACACAATCATATAGCTTGGGTAACTTCAAATAAATATCTGATATTCATGCGGGATATCGTGCATAATTGGTCAGAATGCATACAAGGAGCAATTGTTTATTTGGTCCCTTTTTGATGGTCTCTTTTAAATTTGAGTGAGACTATGTTACAAGCGACCAACAAAAATGGCTGCTTACTATCAATAAATTATCTATGAGATATCTTCTGATTTTTTCGTTTCTTGTGGTGGCCCGAGGTTCGTGTTCAATCTGTAGTTACCTGTTTTTATATTTTTATTGCTGTTTTTTTTGTCGCCTCTATATGTTCATGGTGTTGTATGATTTTATTGGTCTTATGATTCTTTATTGCCCCCCCCCCCTTTGGAGAATTTTCTCTTATGTTCAATGACAACACATGCAATTTCTTGTTTCCTGTTTGAAATAGATTCTCTAAATTGCCCTCCGTCATAAATATGCATAAAGTATTTGCCACTGGACGTTCGTCAAACAAATATCAATCATATCTCCTCTAAAGTTACAGTACAATAATGACTTTAAACATAATTAAATAAATGATTAAAGGTTTCAAAATCTTTTGAGAAGATATTTAAGCGTCTATTATTTTACTTTTTGGGAAAAAATAAAAAAGAATAATGTTGAATATCGAAGAAACACACCATTTTACTACATGAGTTGTTTGTCTCATGATCATGGGTGACTGTTTAACGTCCAGCGGCAAGTTAGATGCATATTCCGGACGAGAACATGTTAATTTGCGCATATTGCCTCTAGACTCTGGTATCTAGGGTATACAATACATAATCTTGACATCACACATGGAGTCTAGAATTGAGGAGCTTCTCTTGAAGATGCAGCATTTATCCCACATGCCATGGACGAAAGTGACAGTGAGCAGAGTGTAGTTGAAGAATAGAATATTAATTTTATCAATGTTAGGTAGCTGTCACATTGACATTTATCTCAGTATTCCTCTTGCCCATCTTTTTGAAACCTATTTGTTTATATCGTACTTTTTGCAACTAAGCAAACTTTTTGAAAACTCTTAAAGCATTTTTACAGGTTAATATAACATATCCATGAGAAATAGTTCACATTTCATTTTACTTTAAAGAAAACAAACATTGTGGAAAGTTGTCTCATTGGCAATCATACCACATCTCCTTTTTATATATAGACGAAAATAATTGATTTAGTATATTAATTATCGTTATAGCTAATACATTACTTGAATGGACGCAGCTTACATACACTTGTATCGTTACAATCAACGCCAAATAAAAAAAAAACTGATATTCATGGATTTCTTTTAGTTTTAAAATGAATCCATGCACGTCATTCGGTATCTGGTTGTAAATTGTCTTCTTTGCACAATAATATCACATCTTCTTCTTTTCAAACGGATTGAGGCATGAATCTGTTTAATTTGACCAAATGATAATAAAAATAATAACAAAGTACACTCGAACTTTTTTCGAGATAAGAATGATAGTTGTATGTGGAATACCTGAACACTTTAACCACGAGCAAGACTAGTTAAGATTACAAGATAAAAGCTAATTAAAAATAAATTGACAATTGTGAAAACCTTAAAAAAGAATTTCAGTTTTTAAAACTTAAAGGGGCATTAGCTGTCAAATTCATGTTCACCGATTTGACTCAAATTCTCATATTCGACTTATAACATACTGAAACGTATATCCAAATTAAAAAAAGTATAAAATAAACAATTCACGGTGCATAGACTCGATAGTATGTATCAGCATTTCGTGTGTATTTTAGTCTAGACGCCATCTAATTAACCATCGAGGCGACCTTCTGAAGACTGCCGACGGTCATCTGACCCGATATAAACATAAACAAAGATATAAATAGATAGCAAACTCGTGCAGTTGGATTTTTCTAGGTCTGTTTGATTTGATATTATAGGTTGAATCAATATGTTAATAATAATTTTTACCTGTATAAGAATGAGTTTTTGTAGATCGAAACAGTCAACCAAATGGTTTACCCTTGTTTCACTTCCAATGTTGACATTCTTTTTCTTTTAATACCTGACAACTGAGAAGAATCAAATTATTATTCGACATATAGTTGAATAAGATAAATGTCACAATATTTGAGATACATATAATCGTTTAATAACATTTATGAGTCCATGTGAAAATGTATGCATAAGAATAAGATCTCAGATTTTTAAACAATGCTGTAAAAAAATGAAAGACAAAAATCTCATAGCATATCGATTTGATAAAAACGTTATACAGTCTAAAAAAATCAATCAAATAGCTTCAAAATAAAAAAATGTTTAAATTAAATTTAGTTTTGAAATAGTCAGTTCTGAATTGCATATCTGTAAACAAAATCTTTTTACTGGCCTGCTGGCTTCCGCTTACCGAGAGTTGGCACCGCCTTTAAACTATTACTTTGTCTAGTAAAAAAGTTCTGAGAAAATATAAAGAAAGGAATCATTGAACCATTTGAAAGAATTTTATTTAAATTTTTACAGGTGACTACATATTTCATGCGCTTTAGGTACAATTTGAGAGACCAGTAATATGTAATATGTAATGTGGTCAGTGACGTATGAATTGCATTATTATATGAAACTATTGTTCATTCAAGTGTTTAATTCTGAATGTTGCTTTGAGAGTAAGCATGTAATCCTGCGGAATGAGAATGATGTTTATGAGTGCACATGTGGTTCTGGTGTCTGATGACTTTTGTACAATTATAATGTGTTCTATGATTATTGAAGTAATGCTATGTACCGTCTATACACAATCTTTTTTTTTTCTATATCTCGTAGCTAATTCCCCTTTAACGGGAACACGAATCATAAAATAATAAAGTATTTGTTCTTTTAAAACATCATTGATAGAAACATGCAAAAGTCGGATAGATTTAATTGAATATAGCTAAATCCCTTAATGAAATTGTCCACAATGGACAACTGAGAATGATTCATCTTTTACTTCTTTACTAGAAAATAAACTTTTCTGTGTTAAAGTGAACCACGGTTTTCTTTCTATATACAAATAAGATTATGTGGTGTGATCAACTATCCTCATACCTTTTTACGACTGTACTTCGCTCGCCAAGATATTTTACAGCTTTCAATCTAAATTCCTTCTGCCCAATAGAAGACATTCATTGCTTATGTTTTAAAATCCTTTATGACTTTTAATTTAATCTATGCTATAGAATTATGTTTGTTTACATAGTCTCTGCAATTTCTATTTCGTGAATATCAATACAGAAAACGAGTTTTCGGGCCACTTATACAAAAATTAATTGAAGCGCTTATGTGTAGCTTAAACCTTAATATTAGTAAGTTTCTGTTAATAGAGTTAAAAAAACAAGATATATGGACGAGATTCAAGAAATATTTTGTAAAAAAATTCTTGTGGTAAAATGATTATAAAGTTACTAGAGCGTTCATAAAACAATTTTAACGTTACGCGCAAATGGCTAAAACCATTTTACCTTGGTCTTTTCTGACGCCCTGGAAAATTATACAAACACAGTTACAAGTCTAATGGTTAAATATCGTTTTATGAACTACACTAGTTAGTGATCCTTCTGCAGTAATTTCGTCAATTTCTGAGACAGGGCCGTTTTTAACCCTTCGTGGCCCTACTCCTTTACCAAAGTCATGAAAAGATCTTCACATATTCTTTGAAAGTTCATCCGAACAAACGAGAAATTCAGAAAAAAAATAATCGGGTAAACCAGACATATAATAAAAAATATAGTATTACGTTTCTGGGGGTCTATTACATTTGCGCGCATTTGGGGATTAATTTCTGTTTACGTATGCGCGCAGCTTTTGCATACATTTGCGAATATTTCAGAGTAAATAGCATTCTTTTTCATTATTTCACCGAATTGCAATTTAATGAATGATTTAATTCAGTTTATAAAATTACACCAACACACGGAGTTTCGTTTGTCAGAAACAAATAAGAAGGGGGATTTGTGTACGATGGAATTACTTTCCGTATAAACAAAACACTTAAGTCAGGGGATATTTCATAGAGATGCATCGTAAATAATTGAAACGGTATTTCGTCGGATTCCTTTTTTCCTTCAAGTCTTGGAGAATTCAGCAGAATCCAAGCGTACTAGTATAGTTTTGAGCATGTTTCGACGTGTGAAAATAATACTTTTAATCTTAAGATATACTTTTTTCTGCATTTTTATCTGTATATTGTTTCAGGATCAAGTGTGTATGCGTAATAAAACGGACTTATCCTGGTCGAAAAAATATTTGAATTAATAAATAAGTATATTCTACCTTATTTACCAGAGTTTACACTTAAAGAATGCGCGCAAATGTCATCGAAATCTGTGCGCAAACGTGCTGATTACACAAAGAATCGTAATCATAAATAATTACTAATGTATAAGGCAAAACATGGCTTAGCTCCAGAATATATGTCCAGGCTTCTTCTTCTTCCGAATACGGGAGTAGACTCATAGGTATAGGAGTGTAAAACTTCCCGGAACTTGTGTGCTATGTACATATGGACTTAAAAAAAATGTAATTAAAATTAATATAATAAGGAAAAATAGTTAACAATAACATATATACAGTATGTACAGTGGCTTGGTAGTTTAATAAGTTGTTGTGGTTCCTTCAAATGTTACAGTGGATATGCCACTTTTGAAGGATTCCAGGGTGTCAGACATACCTATTGCTTCAGGTAATGAATTCCAATCAGAAATAGTGCGAGGATAGAATGAAAATTTGTAGAAATCTTTATTGGTTGCTATTTGCCTAAATTTATGTTTCCCCCTAGTACGTCTATCAAATTTTGTTAAGTTGTCTTTTGGAACCTCAACTAACCCCAATTAATTTTATATAGCATAGTTTATCTAGCCTTTTTTCTTCTAATTTGTAAACTTTCCCATTCCAAAGAATCTATCAAGTTGAGGACTGCTCCAGGTGTTCTGTCTTTATAATCGTTAAAGACAACTCTGGCTGCCTTACGCTGTATCTGCTCAACCTGAGTGGTGTGTTGCTTTTTGTGTGGATCCCAGACAGGGGAAGAGTATTCGACGACTGGACGGACAAGTGATGTGTACGTAAGGTTTTTCAAGTTTCTACGAAGAAAACCGAAGGTTTTATTTGCCTTATAGGTAATATTGTTTATGTGTGTTCCCCAGTCAAGATCATGGCTTATAGTTACGCCTAAATATTTACTTTCTTTTACTGATTCTAAAACATGATTGTGCAATGTAAAATCAAAAGTGGAAGGGTGAATTTTTTTAGAGATATGTATTACGTAACACTTTTCAGAATTAAAATTCATTTGCCAGTCCTCTTCCCATTGTACTAAACTAGATAAATCTTTTTGAAGTAATTGTGTATCAGAATTATTATTTACATTTCTATATAATAAGCAGTCATCTTCAAAAAGTCTTGCATTGCAAGTTACATGTTCTGGTAAGTCATTAATAAATAGCAAAAATAATGTTGGGCCTAATACTGTTCCCTGAGGGACACCAGAGTCAACAGCTAATTTAGAAGATTTAACACCATTTAAGAGTACCTGCTGTTGCCTGTCAGCTAAACAATCATTTATCCAATTTAGGTTTTGATTCCTAATACCGTAAAAATCAAATTTTTGAGCTAATCTTTGATGGGGGACTTTATCAAATGCTTTAGAAAAATCTAAAAGTATAACATCTATTTGATTACCATTTGCCAATAATTTTGCTAGGTCTTGTATACTGATAATTAGTTGGGTCTCGCAAGACCTTTTACTCCTAAACCCATGTTGACTGTCTTTTAATATATTATTATTTGTGAGATGTTTTCTGATGTTGTTTGTTAAAATATGTTCCAGAATTTTACAACATATTGCAGTTAATGAAACTGGTCTATAATTAATAGCGTAATGCTTGTCACCTTTTTAAAATATGGATACAACATTAGCCTGCTTCCAATCAGTTGGAATTTTACCAGTATCAATTGATAATTGGAAAAAGAATGTCAAAACATCGAGACAGTTCTTCTGCAAAATTATGTAAAAAATAGGCTGGCAGATTATCAGGGCAAGTGGCTTTATGGGGATTTAAGTTTTACTTTAAGTGACTTTAAGAAACCGTTATTATTAATATATATGTCTGGCATGGTGGGATGGGGACTTATACCTTTATTTGGCATTGATGATGTATCTTCGGTAGTGAAAGCATTTTTAAATTGTTCATTAAGGATGTTATAGCTTGTGTATTTGAGTCGCTGTATAATAAACCATCCTTTCCTCTTAATGGTGAAACTCCAGATGTTTCTGTTTTTTTTACTTTTTATGAATTGCCAGAAAGATTTAGGTTTTTCCTCTAACTGGGGGCTTATTATGTCTTGCATGTAGGTACTCTGAGCTCTTCTTATTTCCCTTTGTGCAGTAGCTTTTATTTTTTTTAAATTTATCTTTATGATCTTGTTTACCAGTTTTTTTAGCTTTGTTGTAGGCTTTACGTTGTTTTTTTTCACATAAATTATCTATATCCCTATTAGCCCAAGGCTTTATCAGCTTCTGCAAACCAAAAATACAATACGAGATATTGTTCATCGTTCATCTCTGTTCATTCATACGTATATATAGCTAGTCCAGAATATGCATGAACTATTTGCCACTGGACGATAATTAAGCATTAATCATCCATTCATAAGATCTTTAATATAACACTTTAATGTTTAAAAATATGTTTATATGATATTGATTGTAGTGACTGAAAAATCAATCAGTACACATCCAACATCCAACGGATTTATTTTAAAGACGTCATTAACTGTCAAAGAAAAAACATGACCTTGTGCAATGCCAAAATATAGGTATCGACAGATTGTAGTACCGTGAAAGTACATATGTGTAATATTTAGTATGGTTTTAATTTACTGATAACAAAATCAATATTTATACCAATAAAACAATTTTCAAAGATTAAGTTACAGTTTTGAATGAGAAACCTTTTAGAATAAGTTTGTTTAAAGGATTGATAAGTTTGCCGAGATCGTATCTAAATTTCCGGGCTCAGTAAACAACATCACTGTAAAATTTAGGATGTGCTATTCCGTTTGAAATAAGTTTTCTACATGTACAGCCAAACTTCTGCTCTTCATTAAAACTTTCATAATACGATAAACAAAATCATCAATATCGCAACAGAAGACTTTAGTATATACTCTGTAAGATAGTTACTTTACTTTTAATTAAACGGCAACCTTAAGTTGCTTAAATCCGCTTCATTTGGACTCTGTCGGATAATTGTCTCATTACCAATCATACCAAATCGTCTTGTGCTACAATGTATATATACTGCGTGACATTCAACAATGAGCAAAACTCAAACTCGTATAGTAAGCTATAAAAGTACTACATAATACTGGCATTGAAAACAGATATGAACTAGAGTTATTCCTCTTTAAATGGTAAGCTTCACTATTATTAATAGATGATTTTAAGAGCAAATGCATTCAGTAAATGCGACCAGGTTAAGCACTTCGAGCTTCCATTCAGTAACTGCGAGCATTATTTAATACGGTTTAACATGTTATACTTGGTATTTATTTTATGGTACCTACTTTACCTTTATTTATGAGTTAAATGCTGATCTTGTACTAGTTTGAATTGTATGTTTCTTTATAGATCTACGTGTTGTTGGTCTACTGATGGATTTAAAAGGGATGTTGCTGTAATTTAAAAGAACTTTTTTTAACCCAGTTACATTTTCATTGCCTGTCCCAAGTCAGGAATCTTGGAAGTGGTTGTCTTATTCATATCTTGATAATTTTCGTTATTTGAAGAATTAGGTAGCAATGGTAGATCTTTGTTTGTTTCTTAAATTCATTCACATCAGGATCTTCTTATTATCCCAGAACACCTGGTATCATCATCGGTTTTTGGTGAAGTTCGTGTTGTTTTTAGTTTTTTGATGTAGTGTTTATATACCGTTGATTTTCTCTTTATTTTTTCGTTTTTTTTTTGCCATGATATTATCTGTCTCTGTTCGACCTCGGAGTTTTGGCCATGATATTGTCTGTATCTCTTCGACCGCTGAGTTTTGGCCATGATATTGTGCGTCTCTCTTCGACCTCTGAGTTTTGGCCATGATATTGTCCGTTTCTCCTCGACCTCTGAGTTTTGGCCATGATATTGTCTGTCTCTCTTCGACCTCTGAGTTTTGGCCATGACATTGTGCGTCTCTCTTCGACCTCTGAGTTTTGGCCATGGTAATGTCTGTCTCTCTTCGACCTCTGAGTTTTGGCCATGGTATTGTCTATCTCTCTTCGACCTCTGAGTTTTGGCCATGATATTGTCCGTCTCTCTTCGACCTCTGAGTTTTGGCCCTGATATTGTCCGTCTCTCTTCGACCTCTGAGTTTTGGCCATGGTAATGTCTGTCTCTCTTCGACCTCTGAGTTTGGCCATGGTATTGTCTCTCTTCGACCTCTGAGTTTTGGCCATGATATTGTCCGTCTCTCTTCGACCTCTGAGTTTTGGCCCTGATATTGTCCGTCTCTCTTCGACCTCTGAGTTTTGGCCATGGTAATGTCTGTCTCTCTTTGACCTCTGAGTTTTGGCCATGGTATTGTCTGTCTCTCTTCGACCTCTGAGTTTTGGCCCTGATATTGTCCGTCTCTCTTCGACCTCTGAGTTTTGGCCCTGATATTGTCCGTCTCTCTTCGACCTCTGAGTTTTGGCCATAATAATGTCTGTCTCTCTTCGACCTCTGAGTTTTGGCCATGGTATTGTCTGTCTCTCTTCGACCTCTGAGTTTTGGCCATGATATTGTCCGTCTCTCTTCGACCTCTGAGTTTTGGTCATGATATTGTCCGTCTCTCTTCGACCTCTGAGTTTTGGCCATGATATTGTCCGTCTCTCTTCGACCACTGAGTTTTGGCCATGATATTGTCTGTCTCTCTTCGACCTCTGAGTTTTGATTCTTCCTTACGTTTATTCCGCTTCTTTGTTTTATAAACTCTGTAAGATGTAACACCACCTATGGTAAGATGTAACACCACCTATTGAAAGATGTAACACCACCTATTGTAAGATGTAACACCACCTATTGTAAGATGCAACACCACCTATTGTAAGATGTAACACCACCTATTGTAAGATGTAACACCACCTATTGTAAGATGTAACACCACCTATTGTAAGATGTAGCACCACCTATTGTAAGATGTAGCACCACCTATTGTAAGATGTAACACCACCTATTGTAAGATGTAACACCACCTATTGTAAGATGTAACACCACCTATTGTAAGATGTAACAACACGTGTACCTATTGTAAGATGTAGCACCACCTATTGTAAGATGTAGCACCACCTATTGTAAGATGTAACACCACCTATTGTAAGATGTAACACCACCTATTGTAAGATGTAACACCACTTATTGTAAGATGTAACACCACCTATTGCAAGATGTAACACCACACAATAGGGCCCGGTAATCAAAGTGATCTAAAATCACTAATGGAAAGATTGGAAGAATTGTGTGTATAATTTCAATCATATTTTACACTTCCATAGCAGTGGTGGCGGACACGAAACTTGATATAGCACTAGTGCATATTTGTTAGTTATATTACTGCAGACATTGCTAAGCTTAGCTTATTGATTTTAATATAAACAATAATATATGACATTGAAGATGCATGGTTGACAAAGGGTAATTTTCACAACAATAAACTTAATATAATGTTTATATTCTATTGTCCAAAGATGGAGACTTAAATTTTGAGGCAAATTCTTATTTATTTCATTGAAAAAATATATTACCTCACAGTATTCAAATATACTAATAACTTCTCTGATAAATGTAATGTATTAAAATTATATGGATTAATTACAGATAATTGTTGCACAGAATTTGCAAGAAAAACAGACACCACTTGGATTCTTTACTCGTACAGATTTTTATTTTGGTCTTTTCTAAAAAAAATACATTATGTATTAATCCTCACTTAATCATCTTTCAAACAAGATTTACAGATAAGCTAAAGGTGGCCCAGGTTAGACCACTATTTAAGAAAAACAATATGCTGGACAAAGGAAATTATCGCCCAGTTAGTATGTTGCCAAGTACTTCCAAATTTTACGAACGTGCTATTTTTGATCAACTAGCTGTGTTTTTTGAAAAACATTTTAACCCCTGTTATCTGCATTTAGATCAGGATGTGGGTGTCAGACTGCCCTCCTTAAAGTTGTTAAGGATTGGAAGAAGGCACTGGACGATAACAAATTTGTCGCAGCAATACTGATGGACTTATCAAAGGCATTCGACTGTTTGCCGCATGAATTATTATTATCAAAAATGAAAACTTATGGTTTATCAAATAGTTTTAACCCCGCCACATTATGTATGTATGTGCCTGTCCCAAGTCAGGAGCCTGTAATTCAGTGGTTGTCGTTTGTTTATGTGTTACATATTTGTTTTTCGTTCATTTTTGTACATAAATAAGGCCGTTAGTTTTCTCGTTTGAATTGTTTTACATTGTCATTTCGGGGCCTTTTATAGCTGACTATGCGGTATGGGCTTTGCTCATTGTTGAAGGCCGTACGGTGACCTATAGTTGTTAATTTCTGTGTCATTTTGGTCTCTTGTGGACAGTTGTCTCATTGGCAATCATACCACATCTTCTTTTTTATAATTATAGATTTATTACAGAGCTACTTACAAAACAGAAAACAATGTGTTTAGATCGATGATATTTGTAGTAATTTTGAAATTATGTTCAAAGGTGTTCCGCAAGGCTCTATACTTGGACCTATGCTTTTTAATATATTCATAAATGACATTTTTGGTGTAGTTGACAATAGTACTATATACAATTATGCGGATGACAACACCTTATCCTATGTAGACCTGGAGATATAAAGGGAGCCTAACTAGTTGAGTTAGGGAAGATCTTCTTTGGCTCAATTGGTTAGAGCGCTGCCTTTAGATCCCGAGATTGAGGGTTCGAATCCCGCTGGTACCATCCATGGATTTTCACATCATTGGCGCTGCGAGCAATTACTACTTGTACAAACAAGTGTATATAGGTGCCTGGCAGTTTGATATGGTCATGTGTGGATGACCGTGACATATCTAGGTGGAACTGTCCAGAGGATTTCCGAGTAGATGTCTCGGGGTTGTACAGTAGTGGACCTGCGAGTTGCTCGGATGGATGGTACGCAGCCCGAAAAAAGAAAAGGGGGAAGAGTGTTGTAGACCTGGAGCCAGAGCTTGAAATTTATCTGGATTAGTTTTTTTGACCAAAAAGCTTTAAAATAACGACGCGAAATGACCGTACTTGTAGATTAGACTTTTGTTTTTCCATTTTGAATTGTTTTACACTAGTCATTTTAGAGACCTTTATAGCTTGCTGTTCGGTGTGAGCCAAAGCTCCGTGTTGAGGCCTTACTTTTGACCTATAATTAATTGTTTTATACTTTGTGCCTCGGATGGAGAGTTGTTTCATTGTCACACATACCACATCTTCTTATTTATATTAACCGGGAGCAGTTTATAACATTTTTGCACATTTCATTCTAATTTTAACACATTACAAGTTTGATTCGTCCGAAGTTCGCACTGACTATATTTCAACTCTTTATGGACATTTTTTAAAGTAAGATACAATGCATCTACAAATGGAAAAGTACAGCTTCACGTATACATATATGTGTGTGTTATATTTTTGAGCTTTAAAACATAATGTCATCTATTTCTAAGGGATTTTGATATACAGAATGTCATAAAAAATTTAGAAAGTGATAGTCTCAAAATGTTGGACTGGTTTGATTACAATTGAATGAAAACTAATCCAGATAAATTTCAAGCTCTGGCAATTGGCAAAAAAACTTTTAATCATGATATTGTTTTTAATCTTAAAGGAAATAGAATAGAATGTGAAAATGATGTAAAGCTATTGGGAGTCACACTAGACTACAGATTAAATTCTGATAAACAGATATCTGAGATTTGTAAGAAGGCCTCTCGTCAACTTAATGTTCTTAAACGTATTGGTAGATATCTGAATATACTTCGTCGTATAACAATTTATTATTCTTTTATTTTGTCTAATCTTAATTATTGCCCAGTCACCTGTCATTTTTGTAGTGAAAAACACAGTTAAAATGGAAAAAATCCAAGAGAGAGCCTTGAGATTTGTTTATGAGGATTATGATACCTCATATGAAGATCTTTTACACAAGTCAAAACTTCCATCTCCTAAAGTCAGAAGATTACGAGCAATAGCTATAGAAACTTTTAAAATTATACACAAAAAGAGTCCATCTTATTTACATGATTTGATTAATATAAAAAATCACAAATATTCCTTCAGATATAAAAATGCAGTTGAACAACCCTAGGTGAGAACAACAAGCTATGGCATAAATTCTTTTATATACACAGCTGCAAAATTATGGAATGAACTACCCCAGAGTTTTAGAGAAGAAAACAATTTTAACCAATTTTCTAAACTTATTGTTACCTGGAATGGTAGTTCATGTCAATGCAATACCTACAAATAATTAATGCCTTAATTTTTAGTGCTTTTTTCTGCTTAGTGTGCTATAATTGCTTATGTATTTTAAAGTGATTTATATGTTTTTGATTTTGAGTTGCTTATGGTTCTTTTAATATTTCTGCATACTAGTATAACATATTTAACTTCTAAATGTCATGTATATTGTATATGTATGTTCAATGTAATGATCTGCTTTGTGTAGCTCTTGTGTGTGTAGCATTCTTGTTTTGTTCTATGTTTTAAATGTTTTGTTTGTAATAAGACGATATAAAAGCTCAATAGAGCTTATGTTTTCTGTATACCGATTTCGTCTATAAATACAGCTTTTGAACTTGAACATATCAGGTACTAATGAGGTCAAAGTTTGTGTATTGAGTATTCTCTCATCTTATGTATAAACTCAAGTTATGTCATTTGGACAATTATGATTGTCATTAAGGAGGAGGAGTCTATAGAATTCCAATTATTGTCTCAACCTTTGTGTTTAATTGTATCGTGATCATGACAGTTGTCAATCATACTGTTAATGTATCAATACACTTAAGTAAAAAGACAAAACTAAGCCAGTATAAATTGAAAAAAGTATAAATGACTATTATTTTTTTTTTAAATACTCTAAATTAAGATGTAACCAAATTTCTTTCCAGTTCACTTGTGCATATGTACACAGACATGAGAACAATTGGGAACTATATGTCAGTATGTATAGATTTAGTAGCTAATCTGCCCACTTCCTGTTTGAGGTTGAGTGCCTTAGGAAAGAATTGGAACAAGTTCCAATCTTTCCTAAAAAAAGAACATATTGGAAAGTAGTACATATTTAAAACAAAATGGTTCCTACGCATAAGGGTAAATCTTAAACTTTGTAGCATATATTTTAGTAATTAAGGTATCAGATGAAAGGTGAAGGACTGTTGATCCTTGTAGAACACACAATTTACTGATTATTTTGAATAATACAAAAATGTATGAATGAATTCTAAAATTGAGGGCATATATAGCCTGTTTCTCAGATATAAAGTGCCTGGTTTGATCTATCCAAAATTCCGGTAACCAGTGCAGTACGGTCTGATGTATAAATACAAGTATATTGATCCCGCTTGCATAAAATGTTTTGAGGTGGAAAATTTAACAAAGTGTGACTAGCTTGTAGATAGACATTTTCGAAAACTATTCGATACCGAAGCTTACACCTACGCCTATGCCTACAGGTAACCTTTTTGAGAAGGGGTCATCTCAACATGTACAACGACCACAGGCATTTATATTATATTTTTTCTAATCTACATTTTAAATACTTTTTAAAACTTTTATTTTGGATGATTTGCTACTTTATTAGGTCTTTTTAGTAGCTGAGAATTGATCGATCTGAATATTGTACTTTGATAAAAAAAAAAAGTAAAACTTTAATCAGAAACAGGAACGTGTAAAGTCTTTTAAAGCGTGAAACAATGTTTAGATATAAAGATGAATGTATTTGTATGTGTTATCTTGGTGTAATCAGGGGTGTACAGAATTTTACACCGGTGTTGGAAATACATTGCAAAATTCCGTTCACCCCTGACAACACCCAGAAAACTAATGTATTTCTTATGAAACTTTCCTTTACTAATTTTTATACCTGAGTATAAAATTGAAAAGTTTTAGGAAGAACTTCCACTTCACAATTCAACACTGGTTTTGCCGCGCACATTGTCAAATATAACTTTGATATACATATTTTTGTTTGTAAAGGTGGGGGAAGGGGATCAAAATTTTATTTTTGTGTTTTTGTTTTTTGGTTAAATTGTTTTTGGAGGGGGGGATTATTTATTTTTCTTGTTATAATTTTGTATTTTTTTTTAATACTTTTTGCATTTCGTTTTTTTTTTTTATCTCAGTTATTTTTTACTTTTGGGCTATAACCATTTTTATTTATTTTCGAGTCACCGAAACTTCCATTACAAATCCTAAGACCTGTTGACTTACATTGATTTAAAATACGCTAAGCCTTGCTTCATAAGAAATAAGAAATAAGATACTTTATTTATGTTCCGAATTCTTTCTAGCAATCCAATTCGCCAATTGTATATTCTACCGCATCACTGTATTTCATTTGAATGTTTGAAAACGGAGATAATAAAAAAAAGCAAATGGAATGTCACAAATTCTTTACTTAAAATAATCCAAAACTAATGAGAGCATTCGGGGTTTCTAGCTCCGATTCCGAATAAAAAATTATATATGAAAAAATACAAAATATATTTTTATATCTGCAACCAAGTTTTGCGATGTCATTCATTCAGTATGTTTCGAAATTTTGATACGGTCCCTATATTTTTATAGTCCGTGTAGGTATCGGTGTCGGTGTAAGTGTCAGTGTAGACGACTTTTCGAAAATGTCTAATAGTAGGGTTCCATTCAATTTCCAGTTTCAACATACATGTAATATATGCCACTGGACGTTAAAATTCCATTCCATCATCATTATCAACTTTGTCAAATATTGCTGCTCAGTTCACGTATTACAGTTTCTCACTTTCTATTCTAGAATTCATCTTAAAAGGCCAACATGAGAAGCTGTAAAGTCATTTAAAGGCAATAACTCCCACAGAAGTCGTCTGACAGTTTAAATGTAAATGAATTGTCAGTCGATCTCAACATTCTGAACAATCCTGCCAAAGTCATATTATCTATAACGGTTTTCTAGATAATAGTAAAAGTTGCACTTTACCCTTATGTTCTATTTTTAGCCATGTCAGCCATGATGGTCGGCAAGTGAGGTTATCGGACGAAGTTTTTCAACTGCATACTCGAATGGTGATTGTTGTCAACTTTTGTTTAATTTGGCTGAGTAGTTTCAGAGGAGAGGACTTTTGTAAAAGTTAATGATTGAATACAAATCCATTCAAACGGGAAAACCAACGGTCTAATCTATATAAAAAACGAGAAACGAGAAACACTTAGTAACCACATCAACAAACGACAACTACTGAACATCAGATTCCTGACTTAGGACAGGTGCAAACAATTGCAGCGGGTTTAAACGTTTTAATGGTACCAAACCTTCACCCTTATCTGAAACAATAGTGTAACATCACAACATAGAAAGACACACTATAAAATATCAATTGAAATGGCTTAACTCAATCAAAAGACATATTAACACCAGTGAACATACACTGAACAAATAAATTTGATCTAAACACATCAAACACATGAAAAACAACTGTCATATTCCTTACTTGTACTTGATTTTTTTGCCTAGTCATTTTAATATTTCCAATGAAAAAGTCAAATAATTATGTTAAACCATACAATAAACAAATGAAACTGCGAGCTACTGCTCACTGATGATACTCCCGACCAAATACTTGACGGTAAACAGGAAGTTGTTGAGTGATGGATCTGAAAACACATCACACGGTATAGCTGACTCATATAAACCATGAAACCAAATTTTAGAAATCCTTGTAATGTAGTTCCTGAGAAAAATGTGAAGAAAATTTTCAACTTGGATGTCATGTGTAAAATGATGTAAGTGTTCGGTAAACAGGAAGTTGTTGAGTGATGAATCTGAAAACGCATCACACAGGATAGCTGACTTATATAAACCCTGAAACCAAATTTCAGAAATCCTTGTAATATAGTTCCTGAGAAAAATGTGAAGAAAACTTTCAACTTGGATGTCATGTTTAAAATGATGTAAGTGTTCGACTAACAGGAAATTGTTGAGTGATGAATCTGAAAAGGCACCACACGGTATAGCTGACTCATATTAACCATAAAACCAAATTTCATAAATCCTTGTAATGCAGTTCCTGAGAAAAATTGTGAAGAAAATTTTCAACTTGGATGTCATGTGTAAAATGATGTTAGTGTTCGGTAAACAGGAAGTTGTTGAGTGATGAATCTGAAAACACATCACACGGTATAGCTGACTTATATAAACCCTGAAACCAAATTTCAGAAATCCTTGTGATGTAGTTCCTGAGAAAAATGCGACAAAAAATATTCATGGGATGGACGGACGGACGGACTGACGTATGGACTGACAGAGGTAAAACAGTAAACCCCTACTTTATAAAAGCGGGAGTATAATAACAGGTGATGGATCTGTTGAATGCTCATGAAGTAAATAATATGAGAGAGGAGAAAGATATCAGAGAGAAATTGCGACTGTTTTGCTTACGGTCTGTCTTAATACCTAAAAATAAAAAATATGGAACAAATGAAATACAAAAGTAACAACTAACAGCATAACATATCTTTCAAACAATGAGGCTAAATTATGCATAATATTTTTCACTTCTTTTGCCTATAGCATATTTTCCCTATTCAAATGCACAATTGTTTTTACAATTCCCTATAGGTGCCTAATTTCAAGCTATTGAACATTTCTTTGACACCTTTCGCTGACTTTTTTTTTCTGGTTTCTGTTCTGATTTTATTTTTGGTTTCTTTGGAATTGCATTTTTACTTGTCGATTGTTGTGAATCTATTAGTGTGTCTCGATCAACATTCTTCGACTTTCCTTGACTTTGTGGTTCCTGTTCTGATTCTATTTTTGGTTTCTTTGGAATTGCACCTTTACTTCTCGATTGTTGTGAAACTATAAGAGTGTTCAGATCAACATTCTTTAAAACTTCTTCTAAACAACGTGCACCTCTGCCAATGTTAAATAAAGCCTGAATAAGGACCTGTATTGTAGGTTTGACTAGTTGGTCTTCTCTCCACATAAATAATAGCACCCTATTCTGTTCTGCTAAGTCAGAAGGATTATTACTCTGTATATTTTCCAGGGTAGGAATTGATAGCCCAATTTCAGTGTCAAGTTGGAAAAAAAACCTGACCAATTTGTGGAGCTAATGCATCTAGAATTTTATCTGTTGGAATACAATCCAAGTATTCTGCAGGAATATCTGAAACATTAACTCATTTTATAAAAAAAATTAAATAACTTTAAAATACTGTCAAATTCATTGATCTGTGAACATTTGAAAGATATGAGATTAGCAATACCTTGTTCTTAATGCTTGTCATTCTGATATATAAGCCTGTCGCATGGTGATAAGCAAAGTACCTTGCTCTTAATGTTTGCATTATGATAATTAATCCTATAGCCCGGTCAATAGAAAAAAAACCTTGTAATTTGTGTCTATCACGATATTAGGTTCATAACAATGCAAAACAAACTGGAGGCTCTAAAGGGCCTGTGTAGCTCACCTTGGTCTTTATGAATATTCAACAAAGGACACTCTCCGTTTGTAACAGAAGGTTTTTGCAATAAATGTTAAACGATATCATTTTTGAACAAATATAATTCTAAAGAAATGCATAATAAAAATCAAGAATGTAGTTTAAACAATATAAAACAAAAATGTATACGTGCCTGCAGACGTTAAGTTTGCAACGCGATACCAGTGTAAAACGTAAATACTACTATTAACCATTTTATGGCATGTTAGTTTTTTTAGCTGCGATCGTTAAGTCGTTGCGTGTCACGGTAGAGTTCCAGGATCGAATCTCATAACTTTTTATGTTTTTCTTTTTTTCTTTCTTTGAATATAGAGAAGCCGAGTTTTATAATACATGTTTCATGAGAACTTTAAATTAAACAAATTAAGGATAATGTTTTTTTACGAACTCTATGATTTTCACTTTGATGAACTCTTTATAGTCTATCTCAATAAAATCTGATGTTGTCATACGCTAGTATCAGAGCGAAAACTAACAGCTTATTTTAATGAGATTGTTTTATATAGTACAGTTAAAAACTTATAAATTTTGTTTCAGACTTTTTTTTTTGCATGAAGAAGATAGAAGAAAATAACACGTGTTAATCTACAAATATTGATAGACAAGGTATGTGTGATAATACGCCTATATCTAATACTGCATTACAAAGATTCATTATACCACGTGTATCCTTGGTGCATTCTTTATACATTGTACATCAGCGCATACTGGTTGTACATACAATGGTGCATCTCAAAGGATAGCACAATTCACACAGCTTCGCATTCGTCTAGTATATAAATAATAATAAAGATTTATGGTTCTCTTTTCGTTCTAATTTTCTAGCTATCAAATGCTTTAGAAGAAAGAACGTAAACCGTCAAAAATTAACGATTAAAAAAAAGTAAAATAGAATTGAACTCTACGAGTTAAAGTACATAGATCACAGAACAAAATTTAAAAAAATATGATTAAATACGGAAACTAACATTCACATTTTCTTGTATTACTTAAATGAAAACAATTCGTAATTCATTGTCTCGTTTAGTTGAAGTGTGTTTTTGGGTTGCCGTCTACTCGACGATTTCCTCATATTTTAGTCGGGTTTAATTCTGAGTTGAATAGACGAAGAAACCACGCGCACAGTTTCAAAATAGAAAAAAATACTAATGGTTTACTTGTAATTGAAATTAAATTTCTTTGTTAATTCAATGATATGCTATTTCATTTTTCAGGATATGTCTAAAGTTACACGATTTACATGTGTTCTCTGTACTAAGAGGACAAAACATCATGATAGATGGTTTCTTGGTGGAGAAAATAATAACAAAGGACTACGTAAATACTTGTACAAATTTTTTTTCCTAAATGTTGATAGTTCTGATGTAATATGTGGAACATGTAGACGTAAATATTACAGACAATCTGATGACAAATCCATTGCCAATGCTAAACCTGACGTACATGTACTACCAACTGCAAACACATCACAACAGACACTTGTGTCCCCTAAAACTATTACGTTGTCTTTATCTTCAATAGGTGGAAGCCACTCAACCTGCTTCGTTTGCAGGAAACGAGGCCCTAAACTAATTGTTGTTTCTTCCTCAACAAGGCTTAATACATTTGTACAAAGGAATATTATAATTGTGCAGGAGCTAGATGTTGCCCTGTTCATATTTCTGATGAGAATTTCAGTGAACAAGCCCTTGAATATTTATCAGACTTATGAAAATCGACAGATTTTAACCGAAGTGACATTTTGGACCTACTTCAAAAAATAAGAATGCTACTCCTAAAAAATGATGACAAAAGATTAAATTTTGATAAAGACTCAACATTAAGTGATGCAGAATATACATCAGCTTAACAGGCATTGTAGTACGGTGACAAATCAGGTAAATTTGAAAATTTAATGGACCGAAATACCTCACGGCTAATTTTGGTTTTATTTTATAGATTTATATAATATCCTTTGATTAAGGCATGTCGTAGAGTGCCAAAGTGGTGCAGATTTTTGAAAACTGCGGTCAAAGGTCGAAAGGGGGATTTTAAAAAATCGCAAATTTCAGACATTTTGGACAATTTCTCGGTATTCTCTCATGTTAACTGAGAAATTTTTTCTATGGAAGCATGCTCTGGGTATGCTCCACGAATGCAGCTAGTCATATTTATGTCTGATTGCCAGAGATTAGTGATACATACCCTCGCTTGCAACATGTAAAAAAATGAAAAAAATATCTTTATCTACGGAAATTATCGACAAAAAATATTCATAATTAAGATTTAGCTATGCAATAATATATGGCCACATATAAATATATTTTTGGGAAAGTTTTGTTAAAATGCCATAAAGAACAGAGGAGAAATAAGAACTGTAAAGTTAACACCCGGTCCATGATGTAATGAAAAAAAAATGATGAAATTCTTGGCTGATTATTTAAACTTAAAGGTTGCATTTCTGTAAATATTGACAATGCAATTTCCCATAGGAACTCCTTTTACGGCTAAAACTGTACCACTTTTACTAAGAAGTTTTGAAAAAAATCATATCCTAGAATGGAAAGTTCATATGCACTACAATTTTTTTCAAAGGTCAAAATATAGGGCTGTGCGGCATATTTTCAACGTTTATATGCCCCGAACTTCTAGGCGTTTAAACTAACACTAAATTTCTTAACTATCCCTACCTTGACTGTAGGATTACCACAGATTTCTATATAGACAATATGCACATGTATATTTACTGGTAACATTCCCAAGTTATGTCTCTATGAGATGAAAGCTAGAGATCATAACTGGGTACCAGTATGTAAACAAAATTAATTATCTATGAATATTCTATATCTCCCCAAAAGAGGCGTGGTTTGAGAAACAGCTGTATTTACAAAGTGCAACCTATACAAACATTTATTCCAATAGAAAACTCTCTAAAAACACTTTTTCTCACATTAATACTTATTTATCAGAATTATAGCCTTAAAAAAATCACTGCATAAACTCTAAGTTTTCTTTTACTGTTCATTTGATACCCCCTCCCCTGTTTCAATTTTTTAAAGAATTTGAAAACAAGACTTTAATTATTGCCAGCTTACCCTATTTGCATGTTTTCTGACATGAAATGCCTAGAACCTGTTTAAAACTGTTCTGATAACATATTGAAAGCATTTCAGAATACTGTAAATGTTGTGATTAGCACTCAATCATTCCAACATTCAAGATTATATAAAGTATCAAATCCTGCCTGTGTCTCCAGTCCACATTTTACTGTATGCCTATTTGTCAATGAAAGTTCACAATTTCTGCCTCAAATGGTCAGTTTAGAATTCTTGTTACAACAGTATCATCTCTAACCATATATCTGACATAATTTAGCTAATATGTGAGCTAGAAGTGTTAAAACAAAGCCATATTTGGAATAGTTGTATGTGTCTGATGTATAAATTCACTTAAAATTTTATAGAAATGACTGCTAACATCTATTTTTTGCATAACTTCCAAGCACAGTTATTGTTTTCTATATAAAGACCTTTAAAATCATAAAATCATAGCATTTAAAAGTTAAATTATTTGTTTTATGACCCATGCGGTAGGCAATTTTCTCTGTTTTTTGCCCCTGGGGCCTCAAATTTCCTAGTTATTCTGCTGTTTCTAGCAATATGGAATATTTAGTACATATTCAGGATAGAACACACTATTGTAAGTTTTGTTGAGATATTTTTGTATTTCTAGCTTGTATTTTTTATACCGCGGTGACAAAAAGGCAGATTTAGGCGTTACGGCTTACTTTTGGGTTATCGACAGGACAAAAACACCCCACCAATAATATTCAGGAAGGATCTATGAGTTTCAATGACTGCGAAGAGTAAATATAAGCACTTCTAAACAATTTAACTTACAAATATGCATATATTATGGATTTATTTTTGCATTCAGGGCTTTAATCTTGTCTGTATACCAGCTTTGATTATTTGGAATATCTACTAATTTTCACTTCTTCGTACTACATTTGTATTAACATCAAGATTATTCTCCTTTAATCTGTACAGGGAAGTTTTATTGTTGATATTTACCCCTTATGTATCTAGTGTTAAATTAGGTATTTATATGACAGACCTTTCTTGGTATTCCTAATTATTGGAAGATTTTATATAGACAGAAAAGTATACCTAAAACGACAAAGTTATTTTTCATTTACCTGTATATATTATGAAAACCGGTTTTTCAAAAGTGATTATTTTCTAAGGGTTTAATATTTCGCGGTAGTGTTTTGCCATGGCTTTATTTGGACTTGTTTGTTTGCTTTTGGCCTTGAATGTTTGTCCCTAATATTTTATTAACTATGTATTTACTTTCAGGTATCACAGATCGAATTTATTCGTTCATAGTGTGTTAATTTACGTTTTGATTGAGTTAAGCCTTCCAATTGATGTTTTATCGTGTGTTTTCTATGTTGTGATGTTATACTATTGTTTCAGAAAAAGGGAGAAGGTTTGGTACCATTAAAACGTTTAATCCCGCTGCAAATGTTTGCACCTGTCCTAAGTCAGGAATCTGATGTACAGTAGTTGTCGTTTGTTTATGTAATTTATACGTGTTTCTCGTTTCTCGTTTTTTATATATACTAGACCGTTGGTTTTACCGTTTGAATGGTTTTACACTAGTACTTTTGGGGCCCTTTATAGCTTGTTGTTCGGTGTGAGCCAAGGCTCCGTGTTGAAGGCCGTACATTGACCTATAATGGTTTACTTTTATAAATTGATATTTGGATGGAGAGTTGTCTCATTGGCACTCACACCACATCTTCCTATATCTATTTAAGTAAACTATGCATACTGTAAACTGTGAATTTATGCTGAGTCATCATAGTTAAAGCCCAGGATTTTCTCAATCTTCATGAAATATTTATAAAACTTCATATTTGAGTTAATTTCTTTAAAATCTGTCAGATAAACCAAATTTGGTTAAATTCTGTATGTTCTCTTTTTTCACCCAATATAAGGATGTTAGAACTATACAAATTAGTCTTCATGTTCATGAAACTGTAGTATACGAAGTTTGTTTTTATGTTAATAAATAAATCAGTACTAGAGCAATAGCACATTGAGAAGATGTGTCCCCCCTTTTTTATATAAAACAACGACAGATATGGTTGTTGTTTGTTGATGTGGTTCATAAATGTTTCTCGTTTTCTAGTTTTTTATATAGATTAGACCGTTGCAATGGTTTTCCCGTTTGAATGGTTTTACACTAGTAATTTTTGGGGCCCTTTATAACTTATTGTTCGGTGTGAGCAAGGCTCCGTGTTGAAGACCGTACTTTGACCTATAATGGTTAACTTTTACAAATTATGACCTGGATGGAGAATTGTCTCATTGGAACTCATACCACATCTTCTTAGATCTATAAACAATGGAATGTATAGCAGACTTGAAAGCCCGATATATATGTGAACTACACACAAACACGATTCACAGAGATATTACGCTTCAAAATAAGCTGTTTAGGTATAATTATAATACACTAACACTATACACCAATATGCACATCTATTTGAAAAGGTAACGGAATACTGGAAAAAAGTAGATGTATTTGTCTAGATCACAATGTAATGATTTACCATTTCTTCTGGGGTCATTTTGATCCGCGGTGAATTGATTTTCACTCCAACAGATGTGTCAATATAAGAACCAGCTAGAATGACAAATCTTGATACATGCATGTTTTTTTTCTACCCCTTGTATTTGTCTTCTTTTGCCAATTTCGATTAGAGAAGACGTGTCGCATCCTGTAAGAGCGCGAGCTGCTGTTGGTGTGCCAGACATCAGGGGTCCAATAACTTTTAAAAAAAAGTTGCATATGTCGTGAATAGGTAAAAACTGTCTTGTGGCTTTGGTTGAAGAAATGCCTCCAGTCTAAAATCACAATTCATCATGTTTGACATCTGAGGAAAAGACCTTATTAGAAATAAAACATAACAGTCTTGATTTTAATATGATGCAACCTCTGGAATAACTATTCAATAAAATTGAGAATGGAAATGGGGAATGTGTCAAAGAGACAACAACCCGACCAAAGAGCAGACAATAGCCGTAGGCAACCAATGGGTCTTCAATGCAGCGAGAAACTCCCGCACCCGGAGGCGTGTTTCAGCTGGCCCCTAAACAAAAATGTATACTAGTTGACATCTGTTCATTGGCAAACAGAGGCAACAGAATAATTCTTATATCTGCCTCTTCAGTCACTAACAGATCAGGCACAAAATTGCTTCACAGTCTTAAGATTTGGAAAAGATCCCGCTAGAAATGTTTCGTCATGTTCTTGCAAATCAAAATCATTGTAGTGCGATAGTGAATAGTTACTAGTACCTACAAATCTTATCAACCCATGTTTATTTTCAGGTGCACAAAGAAATTTCTTGCAATTTCTAATTGATCTGCATTCAATGACTTGAAGAACAATTTAGATCTACCACCATTTGAAATAAACCTTATTGTCCCTTTGACGCCTTTTATAGCTGACTATGCGGTATGGGATTTGCTCATTGTTGAAGGTCGTACGGTAACCTATAGTTGTTAATTTCTGTGTCATTTGGTCTCTTGTGAAGAGTTGTCCCATTGGCAATCATACCACATCTTCTTTTTATACACACCACTGTCCAATTTTAGGGGAGGGTTGGGCGCCCGCTGACATGTTTAACCTATAGTTGTAAATGTATGTGTAATTTTTGGTCTGTTGTGGAGATTTTGTCTTATTGACAATCATACCACATATTTTTTAGATTATGGTTTTAAAGCAGTCATTGGCCAAATCTCAATAACTGTTGTACCTTTTTACATAAAGACTTTGGATATTACCAATACCATCTATCTGATCAGGGGTGTACTGGTTTTTCATAAAGGGATATCACACACTTAGCTAAATAGATATAGGAAGATGTGGTATGACTGCCAATGAGACAACTCTCCATCCAAGTTACAATTTATAAAAGTAAACCATTATAGGTCAAGGTACGGCCTTCAACACGGAGCATTGGCTCACACCGAACAGCAAGCTATAAAGGGCCCCAAAAAATTACTAGTGTAAAACCATTCAAACGGAAAAACCAACGGTCTAATCTATATAAAAACGAGAAACGAGAAACACGTATGAACTACATAGACAGACGACAACTATTGTATCATACATTTCTCTTCAGTATCACATGAGAGTGCATTGTAATCATTATCCATATGAAAATAATTGTCACCTACTAACCAGGCAAAATATTTATCAGAGAGGTTGGAATACATTGTAAAGATAGAAATAATTTGAAATTTCGAACGATCGTAAACAGCTTTTCACATTTTTTTCACAACATGAAAGATCTGTAAACAAATGTAACTGGCAAACTATACGACAACGAAAATGTTTTTTTTTCTTTCCTTCGCAAACAGATCATCATGTAGACTTTCTATTAGTTTTTGAAAAGCAACATCATGCCCCGACTAATTTGAAGCATCAGAAGCAAATTATTTTTAATTTCATCAAGTAGTTAACAATGCATGCTGAATGTTGAAGCGGATTGTCCTTGAAGTTATTTATGAAGAGTAAACTCACCACTGGATGGCCTGCCTGATAATTTGCGTCATTTGAAACAATATCGGAACGCTCAAATGACTCGACATGCCTTAATTGCTTAGCTTGTTGTATGACTTTTGTCTCCAGAATAGACATGTTTACCAGTCATGGTAATGCCATGGAGAGTGTTGTAACGAAAGTTGATTCATTATTACACGCACGGTTTTTTTCCCTAATTCAAATGCATCAAAATGTTTTCTTCTTGTACATGTAAAGGCTTTACTCGTTCTTATTTAATGGAATAAGCACTACCAATAATTTTCCAGAATTTTTTCGGATGTGTTCCAATGTGGTTTAAAATTAGTCTTTTCGAAAAACAAGAATAAAAGCACCTTAAAAGTTATTAAACCTTAGCATCTGTACTTATTCAAGCACATAGACACAACTATTGATACAAATCTATATCTTTATATATAAAACTTAAGAAAATGCATATTTAAATTCATTGTGAAAAACACAGCATTTCATATGACAGGGGAAAATAGGAACAGGGAGAGTTACATGACTTATTGAGGTGAAAAATTGAGTAGTAATGCTGCTTTGTGATGAGTATTATAAAAAGGCTTGTAAAAGTTGATTTGTATGTTCTATCAAACTTTTATATATCAAAACTTCTTAAGTATTAGTTGTTTCACTATTTTTTGTGAAAATTTACTAATGGTGATATATATAAGAATTGTAATATTCTTTGACAGACGATAAGATTGAAAAAAATGTTACATACATTTAAAAATCGTCCAATTCACTCAATGTATATGTTCACATGATATTAAAGTTTGATGTCAAATAAAAGCTGATACATCACTCTTTCATCTGATACCAATTTTTTGATGATATCTTTATTCGGAAATTTATTATAAGCGTTCCCGTGTTTGAAAATGAAAAGGTAAAAAAATCCGAAAGTCACACTTTTACGCGATTTTACAAAAAAATGCACCGTAGGAAAACACTACGACAGGGCTAAAATGAAAGTATGATGTTTACTCTATCTTCATATGGATTTTCAGCCGTGAGGTATTTCGGTCCATTAAACTCTTTAAATAAGCGACTTTTCCCGATTTGTCACTCCACTATTGATATAGCATCGTTCAATGATTTAGCAACATATCTTGTTTCTATTAGCGATACAAAGGTGCGTAGTTCCAGAACATGCTTAGACATTTTCTTGACGAAAATGCGGTCAGGAATGTCCAACAAACTTTTGGCAACTATTTTTAATGTAGGAAAAGATTCGATCCGCCGAGCAGTTGTAACAGTCCGACAAAAATCTTATGCAGACATTCGTACCAAAGCACTTAGGATTCAATCATATTTCTAAAGAGAAATTGATTGAAAACCATACTAGACCTCTAGCCCAGACATTATTTGGCAATGAATTTAATCCCGCAATTCTTGTAATTGACGGAACATACATATATACAGAAAAGTGTTCAATTTCAGTTTCCACGTCGTACATTCAGCATGTACAAGCATCGACCTCTCGTCAAACCCATGGTTTTTGTAAGCACTTCAGGTTATTTTGTCAGCATTATGGGTCCATACCTGGCAGATAGCAAAAATAATGACGCCAACATACTAAAGCATATAATTGCTTCAGACAATGAGCAGATTAAAAGTTGGTTGCAGAAAGATGATGTTGTCATTGTTGACCGCGGATTTCGTTATTCTATTGATCTTCTGGAGGAATTAGGAATACAAACAGAAATGCCTTCGTTCTTAAAAAAAGGCCAGTCACAGTTTACCACAGAAGAAAGCAATACTTCAAGATTGATAACAAAGATTCGTTGGGTAGTTGAATCTGCAGAATTAAGACATGGGTGTTTTTCAACCATGTGATGCCAAACTCCCAAATATTATATATTGGAGAGTACCTACGCATTGTATGCTCAATATGCAACAAGTATTTCAAGCCACTTAGTTCAGGTGATCCTCAAGAAGACCAATTACTTGGGTGTAAAATGATTTGTCTTTCTAAGCAAAATAATCTTCTTTAGTTAAAGAAAAAATTGAGTCGGAAAATCTTCACCGCATTAGATCCTCTAGTTGGTGCAAGATTGATACTGCATTTGTTGATTTTCCTTCTATTACTGAAGAAGATCTCAGAAACCTTACCTTAGGCGTTTACTAGATAAAATTGGACAAGTCATACGTTGCTGAACATGTTACTGAAAACAATGACTTTGAGGTACTGGTACATAAACAGGAAAACAATTTGATATGTGCAAAAATCCAAAGTAGACATGTTTCAGCTAGAGCTTATTTGTTATGGATTCAATACGATGAAGTGGTTCTGTAAATGTCGTGCTGGAGCAAGAATTGTTGGTATATGTGCACACGTTTCAGCAGTTATCTAGTATTTAGGGTATGCTCGCTGTGTGAACATACCCTATTGTTCTGGTGACGATTGGACAAAATATCTAACAGATGCACGTAACATGCCAGATCCCGAGATTATTGATGAAAGTGATGACAGTGACTGCATTGAGGAATGATTGCATAGCTTATATCAACTTTTTGTTGTTAACCCAATAAGATTAGTGACAAAAATATATATATAATTTTATTTCATGATGTTTGCAATCTATCATATTAAGTCTTTCTTTTGTGAGAGTCATGACAACCAAAAGGTAATACATGCATAACCCCTTTCAAGATTTCAAGAGTATGATATCTTACACAGGCGAAATCGTCGACAAAAATGTTGAATTGGACCTTATTTTAGTGCATTTTATTTACATCTTTATATTTTAACCAAAGTTATTACTGTAAGAGTCATATATTATTATAATGTAGACATGCAGTATGTCTGTATTACTGTAAAACCATCTATTCATTTACATAACAATGAATTTAATCACATTGGAAGGATTTCACTCAAATAAAAAGTTCTATTAAATAATTAATTCGTACTAATTAGTTTAATAGTGTTTTATACAGCCATTCTTTTCATTACAACAAACATACGTAAAACCAGACATCAGTAATTGTGATTTGCATTTTAGGTATTTTCACTCCTTAAAATTACAAGTTCAACATATTAGTGTTGTTGCTAGGTAGCAGTTACTATGGAAATACATAATAACATGTGTTTTAACTCTGTTGAACAGTTTCTGATTAAACTGTTTGCAGTTGTTCCTGTTCAAAATGACAAATGCATACACACAGACAAAGTTACAAATATAGATGAAATAATATTAAACATCATCTAAAGTTTCTTTACTTTTCTAGACAATTGGATAATTTGTGGTCAAATAAACATAAAATAATGTCATTGAAAAGTGTGTTTCAAATTGTCTGTTATTTCAAAAATAACAATTAAAATAGACTTGATTATTTAGACTGAAACAAAATTTCCATGCACCGTAAAAATCGAAAAAAAAACGTAAGATTTTGACATATATCTATATATTTTTGAAACCATGGTAACAGTTACTATGGTAAATACAAATAATCAGAGACCACAAAAGAGAAAGTATATTACTCGGACATTGGTTCATAGAACGTCCTTTTGTATAGTTTGTATATAAGAAGGTATCTTTGTTTTAAGTTTTCAACTCAAATACGTGCAATAATAACAGCACTAGTTTCAAAATTCATTAAAAATTCATGTTTGGTATTAATAAAGGGATACACTTTGACGACGTCATATAAAGTGATTTCAATAGATATAAGAAGATGTGGTATGAGTGCCAATGAGACAACTCTCCATCCAAGTCAAAATTTATAAATGTAAACCATTATAGGTCAAAGTACGGTCTTCAACACGGAGCCTAGGCTCACACCGAACAGTAAGCTATAAAGGGCCCCAAAAATTACTAGTGTAAAACCATTCAAACGGGAAAACCAACGGTCTAATCTATATAAAAACGAGAAACGAGAAACACTTATGAACCACATCAACAAACGACAACTACAAGTATAATTACACCTTATGTAAGAATCCTGGGTTTTGATTGGTTGATAGCCAGTGTATTTTTCACCAATTTACTGTTATCAAATGAATATCGTTCATTTTTTAACGCCGCCGGGGTATATGCAAAAAAGATATGCCTTTTTTACCCTCTCTGCCGTTGTATTTGCCAAAAATGCTCTATCCGACTGGACGCTTGTAATGTCACGATCATCAATGCGTTTTTGAACGTTAACATTCGGTGTAATTAAACATATATAGCATGTTCTTGAGGGGTATTTGCGAAAAATACCAGTCTTGAGAATGAATTTCCCTCGCCTTACGGCTCGCGAAATTTAACATTCTCTCGACTGATATTTTTCGCAAATACCCCTCCTTAACATGATATATCTGTTCAATATATACAAAATATATATATTTTTGGAAAGCAGACACCTATAAGATATTTTGAGAAAAAAATCATCTACTTTTGAAGTGGGGCCGATTTTGACCCTTAAAGCCCCTACTCCTTTGACTTGCTAGTAGATCTTGTCTTGATGAACACTTTCGCTTATTTAAGTTTCTATCTATCTATTATAATTTTAATCATATAAAACAAAACACAAAAAAAAAATAGTAAAAATGGTCATTAAAGGGAAATAACTCAAATAAGAAGCCGTCGGACGATTTCCACCATATTGACTTAATTGTAGATCTTCCCTTGCTGATCATTTTTGCTTATTTTAGTTTCTATCTAACTATTATAATTTTTAAGATATAAGGCAATAACGCAACAAAATGAAAAATAAAAATCGTCATCAAATGGCAATAACTCTAATAAGGAGTCGACTGACGATTTCAACCATTAGCCTTGTAGAACTTGTCTTTCTGATCATTTTTGCAATTTAAAGTTTCTCTCTATTTATTATAGTTTTCAAGATAATAGGCAGAAATTTATAAAAAATGGTAAAATTGTCATTTAAGGGCAATAACTACTATAAGAGGTCGTCTGACAGTTTTGACATATATTGACAATTGTCGAATTGATAGAGTTCAAAATTCTGAACATTTCTACCTTTGTCAAATTTTCTCTATTTATTACGGTTTTTAAAATAATAGACAAAACTTGCTTTCTACCCCTTTGTTTGATTTTTAGCCATATCGGCCATCTTGGTTGGCAGGCGGGGTCACTGGACACAGTTTTTGAAACTATATACCCCAATGGTGATTGTGGCCAAGTTTGGTTAAATTTGGCCCTGTAGTTTCAGAGGAGAAGATTTTTGTAAAAGGTAACAGCAGACGACGGAGGCCAAGTGATGAGAAAAGCTCAATTGGCCCATTGGGCCAGGTGAGCTAAAAAGTTAAGCTGTCCACCTTAATAAATCCTGCAGCATGGCAGCAGATTTTATCTTATTACATTGTAAAATTAAATTTACACTTACATAGAAGTTAAACAATATTAACCATGTATGAGGTGACTGTATTACAATGTATTAGGTGACTGTATTACTACTTACCTGTTTCTGCTTTAATGACTCTTCTTACTTTCTGCTTTAATGACTTTTCTTACCTGCAAATGAAGATAAAAACCCATTGATAACAATATTTGATTTTACATATTAACAGAAAAAAACGGTAAAAGTATATCTATTCTATATGTTTTACCATTCGACAGAGTTATTATGAACTGGACACTTTGTTAACTTGTTTGCCAGGTAAATCATATTTGCTAAAATACAACTTTCCTGGCATTGAGTCAGACTGACAACCAATAAAACGAGTTTGTTTTTTTAATATAGCAACATTCCAGCAGCACTTCCACAAGGAGTATATATCTCCCAATAAATATTATATTTGAGGGCTTGTTTCACATCAGGATTTTCGTAGAGCGCTACTGCTTATAAAAAGTTTGAAATTTTAACGTCAAGCCATATCTTCTTAAGATTTACTAAAACCATCATAATTTGATTGACCGATAAAAATTATCTCTGTAAAAGAATATCATGGACATGTTGGATTTGTTGTAGCAAACATTCTGTCCTCCAATCTATTCCTAATTCATGACATAAAAAATTAACTTATCATCTCTTCTGTAAGAGAACAAATACCAAAAGGATAATCGGACCGTCTAACAATTTCAGTGGACCATAGATAACCAATGTGTTTTTCTGGGTTCCTATTGTTTGCTGGTACAATCTGTGTTTATCTGTGTAATGTTACATGTGTTAAGCACTGTTGTTTTCTTGTACAATCTGTGTAATGTTACATGTGTTAAGCACTGTTGTTTGCTTGTACAATCTGTGTAATGTTACATGTGTTAAGCACTGTTGTTTGCTTGTACAATCTGTGTAATGTTACATGTGTTAAGCACTGTTGTTTGCTTGTACAATCTGTGTAATGTTACATGTGTTAAGCACTGTTGTTTGCTTGTACAATCTGTGTAATATTACATGTGTTAAGCACTGTTGTTTGCTTGTACAATCTGTGTAATGTTACATGTGTTAAGCACTGTTGTTTGCTTGTACAATCTGTGTAATGTTACATGTGTTAAGCACTGTTGTTTGCTGGTACAATCTGTGTAATGTTACATGTGTTAAGCACTGTTGTTTGCTGGTACAATCTGTGTAATGTTCCATGTGTTAAGCACTGTTGTTTGACTTTACATCTTTTCTTTTTCCCTTTGACCATGTCAGTCTTTCTTTATATTGATTGCAACCTTGGTGTCTTCTCATTTCTATTCAACAATTTCAATATATTGGACATCAAAGGATTCTATAACTCTCAAATTGTTCATTCAATAGTTAAAAGATTATCTTTAAAACTATGCACAAACTTACTTGACACAAGACATGTGTTGATACCCATGCTGATCAGAGCTTCTGACAAAGTTTTGAAATTGCATTTAACTTTCATCTCTTTCCATTTTGATAATATCAAAAATTTGGCAATCTCTATATCTGTAGGATGATTGTATTCGATATTTTTCCATTTTCTAACCATTCCAAGATGTGTAACTAATTTATGCATTTGATTTGATTCACAGTGGTTTGAAAAACGCAGAAGTTCAATATCACTTGGTGTCTTGCTTAAAGCGTCATCGTTTAAACCTGAAATACACATTACGAACATGATCTTTACCTTCAAACCATCATTACACAGGTAAAATAGCTACGGACGTTTTACGGATGTTATGAAAAACGTCCGTAAACATCCGTATCACGGACGTTTTACGGGAAAATAGTACCACGTCCGTAAAACGGATCTTCCGTATTACGGACGTTTCTAAAACGTCCGTATTACGGCTGTAAAAGCACATGTTTTATTTTCAATAAATAAAAAAAACTTTTAAAATATCTGCCTTATACATTTCTTTCACTATAATATTAAGAAATTGATACATCAACGTGCAAATACGGTTTGAAAGAAAATATCATGCTTTGATTTATGATAAAGGTTCAAGTTTTTGACATCCCGTCATGAATTAAGGGTATACTGCCCTGCAAATATAGCATGAACTTGTCTTTTTTTGTGTTTATGTTACTGGTTTGCTGTCTCGTAGTAAAGGTGCCTGCATGATGTATCTATGAATGTCAACAAAAGTAAATGTCTTATATACATCGAGAGATGTCCGTAAATCGCATGATCTTCACAAGTGTTTTCCAGAGTATTTTTATACGTGTATCACATATTGTAAATATTGTACAATCAAGAAATACGCGTAAAGTGTGCTAAGATACTGATACATATCACATTTATAAGTAAACTGAAAGGCATGTTTTACATATACATGTAACTTATATATATATGGTCAATATCTACATTGCGCACAGAAGGATACACAACGTTGAGACCGCAACCCAATGACAAAAAAAAAAAAAACACAAACAAACAACATATAAAGGGCAATATATGTTGTCTTTGACAACAGACAGGTGTCTGAACAATATGCCAGTCTCTTAAATCTCACAGGTCTATACAAGTTTCAATAGATTAAACAGAAACAATCGAGATGAGCTGTCAACAACAAATACTCAAAATAAAATAAAAACATTGATACATGACAGACTTGTCAAACAACTACTGACTAGGTTTCTTGACTATCACAGTAAAATGAATATGTGGAAGGGTTAACTGACCTTTTGATTCATGCAAAAGAAGGAAATACAAAATAAAAGTGTTTGTATTATATCGCCAGCAAAGACTAATTAATGAGAAATGAGAATAATTTTCACTTGGTGATGTAGAAAGATATTGTTGGTAGACTTTGAGTAAAAAAAATTGCTAAGTATATTTCATAGTGTATTCCAAATTTTAAAATTGCCTTTTTTTTTGTTAAATGGATGTGTTGACATGGGCTATTTATATTAAAAATTCGTAAGGGTTCCGCGGAACCCAGTGTCTCGCCTACTTCTACTATTGTGTATGTTTTCAGTGTGATAGGGGAATGCACATAATAGATGTTTTAAAAATTTTACATGCAGACTGTATGTAATGTTAACTGGAAAAAAAACTAAGTCCATTCATAAGTTATATACGGAAAAACAGGAAATAAATGTTTACAAAATTTCCTTCTAGATACTAGCGTTTGATCATAGACAAGCTTCTGCTCAAGTTTGATACAAATCAAGGATAGTAAGAAAGTTATTAAAATTTTAAAAACTTTAACCACAGAGTAAATGTAATGTTAACTGGCAGAAAATCTAAGTCCATTTATAAGTAAAATATGGAAAAACAGGATTTTTTTTTTTACAAAATTTACTTCTGGATACTATCTTATGATCATAACCAAGCTTCTGTCCCAGTTTGGTAAAAATCCAGGACATTTTAAGAAAGTTATTAAAATTTTAAAAACTTTAACCACAGAGTGAATTTTATGTTAACTGGCAGAAAAACTAAGTCCATTTAGAAGTAAAAATACGGAAAAACAGGATTTATTTTTTTACATAATTTACTTCTGGATACTATCTTATGATCATAAACAAGCTTCTGTCCAAGTTTGGTAGAAATCCAGGATAGTTTAAGAAAGTTATTAAAATTTCAAAAACTTTAACCACAGAGTGAATATTTGTGAACGACGACGCCGACGACGGCAGAATGTAGGATCGCTATGTCTCGCTTTTGCGACAAAAGTTGCAGGCTCGACAAAAATACTAACATGTATGCAGATCTTTATCGTAACGTTATCTGCAGAGTTATTAAAACTTTCGATTTCCAGTGAAATGCTAACTAAATGATATTTCCTAAAGATTATCATCTCTTTACAAGAACTGAGTTTATATCCCAATTTTGACACCAGGAAACAATTTAGAATTTGGTTATACCTATATATATATATATATTTTTTTAATCCGAACACAAAAAGACGTTTTTCCCAAAAAAAAACTTCTCATGAAACTAACTTTTTACCCTTTGTTTGACATTGAGTAACAATTTGGAATAGAATTTTATACCTATATATCAATTTTAAATCCTAACATAAACAGACGATTCCAAGAATTAAGTTTTTTTTTACCTTCGATCACTTTTAAATAATTTAGTACACCTATATATCACTTTTTTAAAATCCTATCATAAGAAGACATTTTACAAAGTTAGTGATTTTTGACAATAAAAAAGAGAGGGTAAACGGTTGGTTACACTGAAACGGTCTTGCCACGGCAAACACGAATATGTATGGTTTTTAGTGTGGACATATACAAATCAATTATAATTTGACAAAGACAAAAGACGGAGGTCACCTTAAATAGTATGCGACACATCATACTTAGGTGCCGCTCTCATGTGGCAATTAAGTAAATTATGTAAAAGGATTGAAAAGTGTTACGGATAGAAAATGTGAAAAAAATATCAATTATTTTTACATTAAGGTCAGAGGTCAAGGTCAGATTACGATCATGGTGATATGCACAACACCTTCTTGTAGTAATATACCTTCACATCAATTATTATAAACCATGGTGAGTAGATAAAACAGTATTCACACAGACAAGGTTGTATGGGAACAACCGAGGAATAAGAAACACAACTAGAACATATTTTAGGGCTCTCTTTGTCTAAAAAAATTACACAAATTCAAATACTATGTGTACATGTATATAAATATGTGTTTCCTACAGTGGTTATACTGAGCTATGTCACTATTATTCAAAACTCCATGAAATATACGTAATTTAACAATCTGTATGATGGACGTGTTACGGGTGAATACAGACGTTACACGGATGGGAAACAACGGACGTTTTACGTTCGTGGTACTAAACGTCTGTGGTACTAAACGTCCGTAAAACATCCGTTTAATACGGACGTTTTACGTCTGTAGCTATTTTACCTGTGTAGCAGACTGTGTTTAGTTCCACTGCTGGTAATGGTATCATCTACCTAACAGACTGTGTTTCGTACCAATGCTGGTAATGGTATCATCTACCTAACAGAGAGTGTGTATTACCACTGCTGGTAAGGGTATCATCTACCTAATAGACAATGTTTAGTATCAATGCTGGTAAGGGTATCATCAACCTAACAGAGTGTGTTTATTACCACTGCTGGCAATGGTATCATCAACCAAACAGAGTGTGTTTAGTACCGCTTCTAGTAAAGGTATCATCAACCTAATAGAGTGTGTTTAGTTCCACTGCTGGTAAGGGCATCATCTACCTAACAGACTGTGTTTCGCACCACTGCTGAAGTTGTTATTGCACAGTCTAGCTCCGCCTCATTGGCCTAGTAAACAATGAAATCAATGACCGTAATATTCCACAATAAATTTAAATAAAATGCATACACAACAATTTATAAAAACAAAAATTCAGGAGAGGTGGTGGTGGTTGGGGGGAGGGGGGGGGGTGCTTACCCTAACACTAGTCAAACTTGTAAACCTAACCCTAAATTAAAAACGGTTTCCATAAACTTGAATCAAACGAATGCCCATTGGGAGCGGCAAAGGAAATACGTGGGTCTATATATATGATTTTATTTATCATATACTTATAGAAAATAATTGTACCCCTTGATAAAACTAATTTGTACATATATTTATTCATTAAATTTGAAAAATTGTCCTAGCTGTGTGATATGACTTTCGTTATCAACTGCTTCCGGTTTATATCAACTGCTTCCGACTTATATCAACTGCTTCCGGTTAATATCGCATGCCTTTCTGTAACGTTATCGCATGGCATTTCGACGTCATTCAGCTCTCGGGCTGATATCATGACCTAGGGCTGATAAGGTCCGTGTATATTTGCGTCCATTCGTTTTTCGTTTTGAAATATCAAAAACAAAAAACGAAAAACGAAAGTGTTTTCATTTTTTGTTTTTGATTTCTCAAAAACCAAAATGAAAAACAAAAGTGTTTCCGTTTTTCGTTTTTGATTTCTCAAAAACCAAAACGAAAAACGAAAGTGTTTTCATTCTTCGTTTTTGATTTTTCAAAAACCAAAATGAAAATCAAAAGTGTTTTCGTTTTTCGGTTTTGATTTCACTAAGCAAGAAAAGCATCTACATTTGGATTCAATTTCTGTTTTTTGCTCTATTTAATTCACGTTTTACTTTGTACAATGTTTTTCTTTCCTTAATGTAGACAGAATAGACCGCCTGACTTATGATTTGAACTAAGGTGATTAATGAATCAAAGACTTTCAAATTTCCATGTTTTTATCTATAATAAAATATAAAATTATTATATTTAAATATCAAATGAATCACAAATTTAAATAATACAATGAAATATTATATAAAGATGGTTAAAATAAAACGATTGATTACAACATCACATTGACAAGGGAGGTTACTACTTATCTGATAAGAAAACTAGCCCTATCGTTAAAGTATGCACAGCGGTTATCAGAACAATAGTATTTAAATCGGAGATAATGTCGACGAATTGAAAAGACTTTATAACTCTGAACAATAAGGATGCATGATCTTTACTTTTAAGTTTGAAAAGTTGGTTATCTAAGATTATTAGAATTGCATGATGACTGAGGCCAATCAGCCATTAGGGAACAGTCATTATAAATTTATCAACTGAGGGGGTTGGTGCATTTTAGGGGGGTCATTGTCAAAAATATCATACTGGTGGGGGGAGGAGTTACCATTAAAAATATATCTTTACTGGGGGGGGGGGGGGGGGTCACCCGATTAAACACCCGATTAAAGTTTTTATGACTGACAAGTATATATATAGATTGTTGACGATATTGAAGTGAGTGTCATTGTTAAATCTTTGATAGTGTAAAGCACCAGCAGGATGCCTAATCTCTCAAGGTAGTGAATCCGATCACTCCTTTATATCACAGTCATCTGTTATGGTTCATTATCCATAGGATGTGTAAATTTACAATTCTAGTGATACTTAAATGTATGAAACATTTTAACCTAGTTTTGACCACAGGAAAGTTTCTGAACACGCATAGTCAACTTTCTAAAGTGTTAAAATCATTTTGATGTGATTCTTGGGATATAGAAGGTGTGTATATTCTTAAATCACTTGATAATAGGTATAATTATTTTATAAAATTATTACAAAGATATCGAATAAGAATATTAGATAGTCTGGATGGTAGGTCTTTCACTTATGTATTCTTTAATTTTTAAGGTAATTTTCTCTATTCCATATATTTTCTCTTTTCTTTATATTCTAACACCCCATTATTCTCTATTCTTTTTCTATTTTTCTATTTTTCTATTGTTTCTTTTTTTTTTTTTTTTTTTTGGGGGTCTATTTTTCTATAGATTTGATCAATTCGTCTTTATTCTGTAAACCCTATCCAGACCCTCATAAGAATACTTGATGGGCACCATGGCATTCACACATACAAAACAATGCACGTAAAACATTTTCACGTTGAAATATTATAATAAAATTGAGAATTGAAAGGGGGAATATTTCAAAGAAACAACAACCCAACCAAAGTGCCGAAAACAGCCTAAGGCCAGCAATGGGTCTTCAACACAGTGAGAAAATCATGCACCCGAGGCGGGCTTCGGCTGGCCCCTAAACAAAATGTGTACATTTTTAGTTCAGAGAAAATCACACTAAACTCTAAAACATCTAAATGAACCAAAATTTTAAAAATATACAAAATATACAAGACTTACAAAGACCAAATGTTCCTGACTTGAATATATATTTCTTTATCTCAAATAAATCTTGTACATATTTAATGAACCATAAAATCAGTAAAATTTGCAATGTGTTATTCCAATTACACTTCCTATACTGGAATACTGACTTTTTTGTAATATTTTTTTCATTTTCAAATTATACTGTGTCAGCAAATGTAAATTCATTCCATAGGCGGATCCAGGGGGGGGGCCCGGCCCCCTCTTTTATGGGTAAAATTTTGTTGCTTATATAGGGAATCACTGAAGCATGACTGAAGCGGGCCCACCCTTAGGTCAGTCAGTGGCCGCCTCCCCTTATAAAAAGTTCTGGATCCGCCACTGATTCATAATAAAGAGTAAAAATCGTTATTGAAAGTTTATCTATATAAAATTTGTAGAATTATAGGTTGCAGTAAAATAAGGTAAATTGGAAAAAGAAATTTCTTTCTTCGTCATCCCATTCATTTTTCATTGCACATGCTCATGTATATAAACAAATTTGGTTTATAGTGACTTTAATAGCTTTACTTATTAAGCATTAGCATTTTCAAAATCAGGAACAATATGTATAGGTATGACGTCATTCTGTACATGAAGGCTCAAGTTAATTTGCAATATTTTTTTTCTCATTAAAAAGCTTATTTTGTCAATTTTTCTACATGCAAGTGTCAGATATTCTTATTTGCAAAAAAAAAAACATCAAGAAGAAAAACTCTTTGTTATACTCAGGATTTCTCAAAGCCTGTTACTATGTAGCTGGCAGTCATCTACTTCTCACAACTGTTAATTGAAGGGGATTTTTTTTGGGGGTTGGGGGTCAAACTTTTGAAACTATGTTGTTAGGGGGGGTCATTTTGCGGTTTTTAAGAATGGTGGGGGGGGGGGTTGCCAGCAACAAATTTTATGTGAAAAATTTGAACCGACCCCCTCAGCTGATAATATTATATTACACGAACATTCAAACTTAGCATTTATGACGGTAATATGTATACGCTATTTAGATTATTTAAAAAAAAGTTCACACTCCAAGTCGAGGTTTAGGAGGCCATCTTATGAGTCACCAGGAAGCAGTCCAAAAGAAGATGCCTATCACGATGCTCGGAACATTATTGTACTTCCCGCCTTACTTGACTTATATCAAAAAAATAAAATATGTGATAAAATTGCTACGACTTTTTTTTATTAAGTCACAAATCACAAAACATATGGTTGTGCGACTAGTTGAGTTTCATCATTTTCTATTATTTTGCCTCAATAATTGGTGGTTTATTTTGTTCGTTTTGACTTTGCGTGGTGGCAATAACGATAGTTTGATAATCCTTCATAACCGTGAACTTGTTGGACCATTTTTTTTTCAAGCAGTAAAGCATCGAAACTTAATTGTTGGCAGCATGTTGGGTCAACCACAGAAATAGCCATAAGCACAGGCACTTAAGAAACATGTGGCTTTCCTCCAATTTTTAGGAATAAAAGGGGGGGAGTCTTTGAAAGTGACGAGACCAATTTTCCCTGGACTTATTTCACTCAAAATCTAAAATTGGTCTGCACATTGCAAATTGAAGATGACGTTATCTATTGTAACAATGTTTTACATATTCCCCTGAAATCAAAATACTATTCAGTGCTATATGTGTCTGTTGAAGGCATTGTAATACAAAATTGCAAAGGGTTAGAGCCTAGTTTTCAATATCTTTTATTTTCACTCGCAGGGTCCTAAATGTTTTTTTCATATGTTTATCATACTTGAAATGTTATATTAAAAAGTTTAAATTATATATCTAAAATATCTTTTGTAATTTTAGTTCATTTATATGTTTCGGAGTTTAGTGTTTAGTTCAGCGTTACATGTTGCATGCTGTTGAAGATACAAATTTGCTTTTACATGTTTTTGTCAAATCTTGCATCGAAGGCCGTCGATAGCCAAAATGAGTTAGTGAAAGACAATGAATAGCTTTACTTCTAACACAATTTTGGATTTGGTTAACGATGACCTTCTTGTACGTTTTAGGAATAAATACTAAAGAGGAAAAATTTGCAAAAATCGCGATTTTGAGCTATCTTTAGGCGTTTATAAGTTGGCGATGCGTTTGAAATTAAGCGATCATATTGTAAAACCCTTAGAGTGTACATTTTGGGATGTGGCACTATGAATCTAAGTAAACTTTAAGATTGATAGACTTTTTGTAAATGGCTCTGGTTTGAAATAAATCAAGTTTTGGTTTGGTTAACTTTTTTATTTTTGTTTATTCATTTTGACGATAACTACTTAAACGTTGCCAAAATCTTTCAAAAATTTTCCGGTTTGGACTATTTGCAGACACTTTAGGCGTTTATAGTTTTGTAATCTGTTTAAGAATTACCCATTATATTGTTAGAACCATAGAGAACATACATTGGGTTGCGATACGTGTGCTAAGAATTTAGTTACAGATTGATATACTTTTTAACTAGAGGCTCTAAAGAGCCTGTGCCGCTAACCTAGGTCTTTGTGCATATTCAACAAAGGACACTCAATATAGAAGACGAGAATGGAACTCATGACAAAAATCTCTGTTTCGTTGGACTTGTATTGCTGATCATTTATTCGGCTTAAAAAAAAAACAGTTTCTCTCCATCTTCTCTAGTTTTTGCTCAAAACACAAAAGAAGGCAGGAAAGTGACTCGTTAGTAGATCTTGCCTTATCGGTCATTTTTGAGATTTAAAGTGTCTATTTATCTATTATAATTTTTATCATGTAAAGCAAAACCCCCAAAAATGATAAAAATCTTCATTAAAGGGCAATAATTCCAAGGAGACGTCGGACGATTTCCTCAATATTGTTAATTGTAGATATTGTCTTGCTGATTATTTTTCATATTAAAGTATCTATCTATCTGTTATAATTTTAAAGATATACATTTGTAAGGCAAAAACGCAAAAAAATGTATAAATCATCATCCAAGGGCAATAACTCTAATAAGGAGTCGGCTGACGATTTCGACAATTGAACTTATTTGTAGAACTTTTCTTGCTGATCATTTTTGAATTTTAATGTTTCTCTGTATCTTTTATAGTTTTCAAGATAATAGGCAAAAATGAAATAAAAATGGTAAAATTTGTCATTTAAGGGCAATAGCTCCTATAAGAAGTCGCCTGACAATCTTGACATGTATGGACAACAGAGCTCAACATTCTGAACATTTTTTGCTCATGTCAGATTTTCTCTATTCATAACGGTTTACGAAATAATAGACAAAACTTGCATTTCTATCCTATGTTTTATTTTAGTCATCGGACACATTTTCAAACTAGATACCCCAATAATGATTGTGGCCAAGTTAGTTTAAATTTGGCCAAGTAGTTTTAGAGGAGAAGATTTTTATAAAGGTTAACGGACGACGACGGACGCGACAGACGACGACGACGGACGCGACAGACGACGACGACGACGGACGCCAAGTGATGAGAAAAGCTCACTTTGCCCATTGGTGAGCTTAAAATGGCCATGGTGTGAATAAAATTCAGGGGGAAATTGGCCATTAGTCTTCCTTTTTAAAATTATTTACAATTATTTAATGCGTTCTTTTTGTACAGTAGATACGTGTTTCATGTAAGAACATAACGACAGCAAATATATACGGGAGCGTATATGGTCCTCGTCTTAGCTTAATATGCATCTCGGACAAGTTTAAACATCAGTGCAGATCAACTAAGATTGAGTTGATGAGAGTAAATGCGATTATATAAGTTAATTTAAAATGGAGTAAAAGAACTACAATAAAAATAGTACAACTGTTGTGTTTTAACTAGTTTGGCTAACGGTAAGAACCGGATTGTGTTTTTTGCTGTACATGTTCTGATTTTGTGTCATGTATGGATACCCTATATCCTTCCTTTCTATCATGGAGGTTTAAAGTCATTGTGAGAAAAACGTCGTTAAAATGAACGTAACGTTAAATAATGCATATGCTTTATTGGAGTTCATTTCTGTACTAGATTTAAAGTTTAAGTGTGCTATTAGCATTACAGGTGAAATATAGTTTAAAGTCTTTTCGTTTAACGTAAAATTAATCATATTCAGCTACTTGACGGTTGATATTCTGCACGTATTGGCTTTTTTAAAGCTCTTTTTTTTTCCAGTGTTCTTTTCACAAGTAAGTTGTGTATGACATGTTCCCTTGGTACAGCCTGGAGTCAAATTACAATGTATAGTAACCTCTCTTCATCAGGTACGAGGTATTTTAATCAATTTATAAATACTAGTATGTACAAGCCTTCCAATTGTTGTTTTATCGTGTGTTTTTCTATGTTGTGATGTTATACTATTGTTTCAGAAAAAGGGAGAAGGTTTGGTACCATTAAAACGTTTAATCCCGCTGCAAATGTTTGCACCTGTCCTAAGTCAGGAATCTGATGTACAGTAGTTGTCGTTTGTTTATGTAATTTATACGTGTTTCTCGTTTCTCGTTTTTTATATAGACTAGACCGTTGGTTTTACCGTTTGAATGGTTTTACACTAGTACTTTTGGGGCCCTTTATAGCTTGTTGTTCGGTGTGAGCCAAGGCTCCGTGTTGAAGGCCGTACATTGACCTATAATGGTTTACTTTTATAAATTGTTATTTGGATGGAGAGTTGTCTCATTGGCACTCACACCACATCTTCCTATATCTATATACAATGTGCGTCTAACTCCCAGTTTGCCATGCACCACCGTCCCTTGGTGGCTTTTGCAGTTAAATTACATATCCAATGAATTGTAAATATAAACAAAATGCTCAGCGGGGCACAGAATGATACGACCGCAGATGTCGAACCATGAACAGTTAGGACAAGTATGAACACTAAATTCAAGCTTGATACAGCTCTGAATTTGAATTTTGATTAAATATTTGACACAGCATAGGTTTTTGACACAGAATAAATGTGGTCAAATACCTGAAAATTTTTTAAATTGGACTTTTATAAAATAAGGAGATGAGGTATAACTGCCACTGAGACAACTATCCACCAAAGTTCAAATAAAGTTGATGTAAGCAATTAAAGGTAACAGTAAGGCCTTCAACAATGAGAAAAAACACTATACCAAATAGTAGGCTATAAAAGGTCCCAACATGAAAAATATGAAACAATTCGGTTGAGAAAACTAACGGCCTAAGATTAAACAAAACAATTAACGGAAAACAAATATGAAAGACAAGAACCAACGACAACCACTGTACTACAGGCTCTTTACTTGAGACAGGCACGTACAGAATGTGGTCCAATATTCAAAATCTAAATACAAGGTTAGATTCAGCACCAAGAATTTAATCCACTAGTATTTATCAATGGACAAAAACAGCTAAGTTTGAAAGGGGTCATAAAAGAATTATATATAAATTAATTTATATAGAATAAAAACAAACCTACCACCAAGTTCTTAAAAATATTTACAAAATAAATTTAAAAAAAAAAACAATTCACAAAATATCACTCATCATTAATATAATATCTTTTAAAAAAATTACCTTTAATTATTTTTTAAAACGATCTATTATTGAATAGAAATTTCAAACTATATTTATACATAATTTCTTCTATAAAATTAAAATTTAATGCGGTATCTATTTTTAACTGTGAATCTACTTACACTTTCTATCAATTGTGCAATACAACTCTGAATTTTGATAGTGATTAAATATTTGACATATCATAGGTTTCTGACACAGAATGAATGTTGTCTATGAACTTAAATCAAAGTACTGAAGTACTGAACATCGGATGACCGCAAGTTCTGGTGGATGGTCACAAGCACTTGTCTCAGAAAAAAAAATCACATCTCTATACCTGAAAGTAAGGTTGAGGCACATAGATATATTTTTTTTCTGAGACAAGTTAGTGTGTGGATGATGAATGAATGACAGGAAATTCAAGCTCACTATAATAACTGTTGTATTGTAGTGATATAATCATTTGTTATCTGTATACTCTGGTTTGGTGTTATATATTATATCAATATTTGTAAAACAGTTATATTTTTAGTATAATTTTCATCCATTTGTATATCATTCTATTCTACTATTCTAATGATAGTGCAGTGCAAGTGCATGGTGGACACTCTTCTGTAATAATTAGTTTTTCTAATAGATTGGATTTGAATAGCGATTCATATTTTCCCACGTTTGTTGCAAAACGTTCTTTAGATATTCTTTCGCATACGTTAACACAAATTTTCGGTATTCTTGATTTGTTATTGATATTATCAGATTATTACATGGCATTTTTCATATCAGATGTATTATTAGCCCAAGGTTCAATATCAGCCCAAGAGCCGAAGGCTCGAGGGCTGATATTGACCGAGGGCTGATAATACATCTGATATGCCATGTTATGATCTTTTTATCATATGCTTCAACAATGGAGAAAAATAATAGTTTAATATATTGATACGTTTTAGTGGTTCTCACGTAGAAGTTCAAAAAGTGAAAAGTTTACGGACTCCAAAATTAATGTAGTACATCCGATATGAAATCTTTCTATCATATGCCTCAACAGAGGAAAAGAACAACAGCATGATATGTTTTTATATTGACGATAAAAAAAAAACAACAAAACATAATGAACACTGTTTGGAAAAGTTAACATTTGTAAAGTAACTTTCTAAATTATGCTGGAAACTTTAAAAAATGCATTTATTGTATCATTTTTATTATTTTTTTTTGCATTTTACATAATATGTTATAATTATATTGTATCGTAATAATTGTTTAGTACCCGACTTTAATTGTAATGTTTTTCACTGAAAAATGTACCATTCAGGTGTATTTTCCGGAATTTGCCGAGTATCACCGGAATGCCATGCGATAACGTTACGGAAAGGCATGTGATAATAGTTGAAGCATGTGATAAATTTTTCATATCAGCCCGCTAAACACCATTTCGCAAAAAAATGGAATTCACGTAAATTTAATGTTATTATCATACTGTAAAACTATATGTTATTTGCTCTAAGTATATGATAATAAATATAGATTATAACATGGCATTTTTCATATCAGACCCCTTATCAGCAATAGGTCATGATATCAGTCCGAGAACCCGACAGGCTCGAGGGATGATTTTGACCATGGGCTGATAAGGGGTCTGATATGAAAATGACATGTTATGTTCTTTTTATCATATACTTCAGCAGAAGCCATACAGACCAGAAAACCTTTTTAAAACTTTATAAAATTCATTTATTGTATCATTTGTTTTTCATTTTTTTCCTGTTTCTAAATATTTGTTGTTTTATTCTACTTAGTTATGTTTTTCACTAAAATGTACCACTGAGGTTTTATTTTCCGGAATTTACAGAATGACGTCGAAATGCTTTGCGATAACGTTAAAGAAAGGCATGCGATAATAACCGGAAGCAGTTGATATAAACCAGAAGCAGTTGATATATACATAATTATAGGTATACTAACATCGAATCGAAAATGGCCGTAATCTTATGCATATCCGTACCGGTTACGGAACACGGTTTCGTAAATCTTCAACTTTATACCGATTTAACTCGAGTATTTTAATAAAAATTAATATTTTTTTCGTGAGAAATGCCTTTCCCCTCATTTAATAAACAATTTCAGGTCCTTTGTGCACTTATCATACTCCTTTGTGGTCCTTTGTGCTCCTTTGTGCACAAAGGAGGTCCTTTGCGGTGTTTTTAGAGACCGCTTTATAGCTTGCTGTTGGATGTGAGATCCGTGTTGAAGACCGTACCTTGACCTGTAATAGTTTACTTTTATAATTGTGACTTGGATAGAGAGTTGTCTCATGGGCACTCATACCACGTTCGTTATGATGACGTTGTTGGGGTTCCTATTGGGATAAAAAAAAACCGTCATTTATACCCCGGCAGTTTCCTGAATATATACTGACATCTCTGTATTGTTATCCAATCACAAAACTCGACACATTTGTAATCCGTAATATATAGATATAAGAAGATGTGGTATGAGTGCCAATGAGACAACTCTCCATCCAAGTAACAATTTATAAAAGTAAACCATTATAGGTCAAAGTACGGTCTTCAACACGGAGCCTTGGCTCACACCGAACAGCAAGCTATAAAGGGCCCAAAAATACTAGTGTAAAACCATTCAAACGGGAAAACCAACGGTCTAATCTATATGAAAAACGATAAACGAGAAACACTTATGAACCACATCAACAAACGACAACTACTGAACATCAGATTCCTGACTTAGGACAGGTGCAAACAATTGCAGCGGGGTTAAACGTTTTAATGGTACCAAACCTTCACCCTTATCTGAAACAATAGTGTAACATCACAACATAGAAAACACACTATAAAATATCAATTGAAATGGCTTAACTCAATCAAAAGACATATATAGCTATATATAGATATAGGAAGATGTGGTATGAGTGCCAATTAGACAACTCTCCATCCAAGTAACAATTTATAAAAGTAAACCATTATAGGTCATGGTACGGCCTTCAACACGGAGCATTGGCTCACACCGAACAGCAACCTATAAAGGGCCCCAAAAATTACAAGTGTAAAACCATTCAAACGGGAAAACCAACGGTCTAATCTGTATAAAAACGAGAAACGAGAAACACGTATGAACTACATAAACAGACGACAACTACTGTACATCAGATTCCTGACTAAGGACAGGTGCAAACATTTGCAGCGGGATTAAACGTTTTAATGGTACCAAACTTTCTCCCTTATCTGAAACATATGTCCATGTATATTCAACGCAATCTGCAATTACTTGAATCTCTGTGTTATAACCACCAGTCATATTGTATGATATGTTAACATTATTGCACATAATGCTGTGTCATAGCTAAAACACCCAAAGGGTGGACCATGTTGACTGGAGTTAGATATATGGACACGTGGACTTCGCCTGCTCCGGTAGAAGCTTGAACCTTTGCTGAAGTGAGGCGTCCGTTTGACTGTGCGGTATGTATAATTACACAGTCACATCCGAACGGAATTGGGACGTTCAATTCGATGCCTCGTGTAGAGAAAGCAAAATGGCTCTCTGCACATTGAATAACCATTGAAGCAACTCCTTAGGGGTCCGTATGTGACCTGTTGCATGACTTAATTTCTGCCCAACCAGTGGCGGATCCAGGGGGTCCGTGGGTTGGAACCCCCCCTTTGTTTGACGATCAATGCATTTAAATGGGGACATATATTTGTAACCCCCTCCCTTTCTCCTCGGTTGGAACCCCCTTTTAAAAATGTGTCGATCCGCCCCTGCCAACATATGTATTTTTGAAAGAACAAATATTCGGATTGCAAAGGGAAGAAACATAAATAATCTATCGCAGCATTGGCCAAAAATAAATATTATGAAAAAATATTCTGCTTTAGGTGTATTAGTATTCGTTTTAAATTGAACCCAAGAGTTGCTTGAAAAATCCTAAGCAATAAAAGAAATATTTTAGACCCATATATACATATCTGACTTGCTTTATTCTGAACTTAAACGATGTTCTTTGGTTTTTCAGTCCATATTTGACCTTTTGATAATTAATCATCTATTGGTATTTAAGTCTAAGT
>JAASAO010001300.1:0-55057 GCA_017311375.1 Mytilus coruscus
TTGATTTTTAATTATACGTCAATTACATCAGACGTCAATATAGAAAATAATGTTCCTTCCACTTGAGACTGCGAAACATCTAGTTTTATATATGTTCCCTATGGTCATGTTATTACAGGAGACCTCAACATCGTCGAAGACCGTGAGGTCATGACATTAAACAAAAGTTTAATTTAGGACCCTTTGGACCTCAATGTGGTATTATCTTATTAATAATGAAAAGAAATACAGGTTTAGATTTAGCATTTCAAAGAACCCTATATATATTCAATTTATGTTGAAATCAAACGCAGTTTAATTTTGGACCCCGATTTGGACCAACTTGAAAACTGGGCCGAAAATCAGAAATCTAAATATATGTTTATTAATAGACAATATAAGCTTAGTTTTTAATGGAGTTCACTTCATCAAAAAAATATAGCATTCAGAAAATTTGTTTTACAGAATAACAAACAAACTTGCCACAAAATTCTTCAAACAATTTTTCAAAGTAAGAAGAAAAAATCCAAAATTTTATTTATCATTAATACAATGTCTTTTAAAACTATAAAACTTATCAGTAACAAGAATAATTGTAACAGGATGCTGTTACGAAGTCTCGCAAATAAAGCTCCAATAATTCGTCATTCCCATGGTCGCCTGACTTTCGGCAAAGTCCAGTACAAATTGGTTTGTGATGTGCATAAGTGACGCCTATGGATTGACCCTGTATGTCATTCAAATCTTCTTGAAATTACGAACAGGAATACATATGGTTTAGGGGGTGGAGATCTCGACCGTTAACAAGTTCTCAAAGGGGGTGATCCCCAGGGGACTTACCCTTTATTTCATAAGATTTGTTTTTTTTGTCCCATACAAGAATATATATGGTTTCAGGGTGGGGATCTTGACCGTTTACAAGTTTTCAAAAAGAAGAGGGGTGGGGGTTACCCCAGGGGACTTCCCCTCCATTTCATTTGATTTGTTTTATCGTCCCATTCATGAATATATATGGTTTAGGGGTGGGGATCTCGACCATTTACAAGTTATAAATCATACCATAATACGATCCCAAAAAAATTTTTGTGGTCGTATAAAAAGAGGGGGTGATCCCCAGGGGACTTACCCTTTATTTTATATGATTTGTTTTTTTTGTCCCATACAAGAATATATATGGTTTCAGGGTGGGGATCTTGACCGTTTACAAGTTTTCAAAAAGAAGAGGGGTGGGGTTACCCAGGGACTTCCCTCCATTTCATTTGATTTGTTTTATCGTCACATTCAAGAATATATATGGTTTAGGGTGGGGATCTCGACCATTTACAAGTTATAAATCATACCATAATACGATCCCAAAAATTTTTGTGGTCGAATAAAAGAGGGATGGGGGTGGGGTTACCCCATGGACTTCCTATATTTCGTTTGATTTGTTTTATTGTCCCATACAAGAATATATATGGTTTTACGGGTGGGATCTCAACCGTTTACAAGTTCTCCAACAGGATGGGATGGGGTGACCCCAGGGACTCGCCTTTTATTTCATTTGATTTGTTTTATTGTCCAATACAAGAATATATATGGTTTCGGGGTGGGGATCTTGACTGTTTACAAGTTTTGAAAAAAAGGGGTGGGGTTAACCCAGGTGACTCATATAAATTTCATTTGATTTGTGTTATTGTCCCATACAAGAATATATATGGTTCAGGGTGGGGATCTCGACCATTTACAAGTTCTTATACAGGCAGGCGTGGGGTGACCCCAGGGGACTCGCCTCATATTTCATTTGATTTGTTTTATTGTCCCATACAAGAACATATATGGGGATCTTGATTATGTTACACTGAATGATACAATTTTTTTAACAAGAAATGGAATCTGATATTATTAATTATTAAATCATGGCTCACTTGAGTCTGTAAATTACGCTAGTTAACCATATCTAACTAGTTATTGATAAGGCATTTATAAATGTTTAAGTACCTAAACATTTATACCATAGCAACTATGAATGAAAAGAGATGTAAGGTATTATCCTTATGAAAGAGCAACATAACAATACACATATAACCAATAGAAATCTAGAGTTTAACACAAATTCAGAGGTAAAATATAAATCAATTGCTTTCAAAAGCAATTGTAAACGGTCTTTCCCCTTCTGAAACATGATTGATTGATATGTGTGTGTGTGTGTGTTTGTTTGTTTGTTTGTTTGTTTGTTTGTTTGCTTGTTTCTTTTTTCTTTCTTTCTTTAAAGGGTCCATATTAGTGTGTTGGTTAAGTTTCTATATTTAGTTAGTTGAAAAGTTTTATTCTATTTCAGGTCCCGCGCGTCAGATTGTGGCGTCACGTGACGAAGCTTTATAATAGCGAAAACTTAGTATTTTATTTCTTTTAGGTGGAGACCTTGGACAGAGAACATGTATAGCGACGGAGTACACACAATGTATTTCTTTTGTCATTGTAGGTAATTGACGTTTCGATCACAGTTCACGAGCAGTGCATGCTTTGGATTTAATTGATCCTGTGTAACTTTAAAACACGTTTATCGATTATTTTCATACAATGTACATTTTTCAGCAGCAGTTTGTAACAGAGATTTGTATTTTAATCTAGGAGCGGACATTTTATTGTAGGATTTCCCTGAGATTTACGGAGCTATCAAGCGATTTTTACGGCATTGCAATTTCTTTTCTCTACGGAAATTCTTGGGAGGAGCTGCACCACGTTGTTCTATGAAGATGTAATACATGTATACCCTGCTGACTGCAAATTTTGAGGTCAATTGGACATGTAGTTTCAGAGAAGATCAGATAACATGCATGTGAATTTTTTTCAGAAAAGATGTTCAAACAATAATATAAATCAATTGTTTTAAAAACAATTGTTAATGGTATTTTCCCCTCCGAAACATAATTGATTAATTCATTTGTTTATTGATTGATTGGTTGGTTGGTTGGTTGGTTGGTTGGTTGATTAATTGGTTTGTTGATTATTTAAACACGTGGGATAGAGTCTCTTGAAACAAGCGAAAAAGAAACAAATCAGATCTTGGACCCCGTATTAAACACACGAGACGGAAACATGCATGCAATGATTGATTGATTGATTGATTGATTGATTGATTGGTTGGTTGGTTGATTGATTGATTGATTGATTGATTGATTGATTGATTGATTGATTGATTGTTTGATCGATTAAACACGTTGGATAGGGTCTCTTGGCACAAGCGAAAAAAAACAAATGAGACCTTGGACCCCGTATTAAACACATGAGACGGAGACATGCATGTAACGATTGATTGATTGATTGATTGATTGATTGATTGATTGGTTGGTTGGTTGGTTGGTTGGTTGGTTGGTTTACTAATTAAACACGTTGGATAGGGTTTCTTGAAACAGGCGAAAAAGAAACAAAGGAGATCTTGGACCCCGTATTAAACACATGAGACGGAAACATGCATGCAATGATTGATTGATTGATTGATTGATTGATTGATTGATTGATTGATTGGTTGGTTGGTTGGTTGGTTGGTTGGTTGGTTGTTAACCTACAAAAGCATTAAAACACATAAAACTCTGAATAGTGCAAAAACACATAATTTGCCTCTTTGTCCATGACCTTGACCTTTGACTTTGTAACCTTGATCAAGGTCATTGGTTGACAATGTCATTGCAAAAGACCCTATGGGTCTAGGACCTTTGTTTAAGAGATTTGCCTAATAATGTCTTTTATAAACCATCAATGGGGTTATGTCCCTTACACAATGGTAAAACCAATAGAGTCATAATGTAACAAAGTTGCCCTTGAAAGAACAAACATTTTCACTATTTAAATTTTCTGTATCTATAACCATTGGAGAATTATTGGAAATCAAAGACATGTAAACATCTAAAATATGACCTTGACCTTTGACCTTGACTTCATTTTCATTTTATGGACCAAGGACCTCAAATCCAAAGACCCTAGGCCAATATCACTTATGGTTTACCAGTTAGAAATACAAATCACTTATATCAAATACATAAGGGGGAATAACTCTCATATGGAGTCTCCGAATAGCTTCGGTCAAAATTAAAATCCTAATCCTGAAGATGTAACGAGCAATTTGGTAAAATAAATTTGTCGTAATCTTTTACGGTTGCGAAGGAGTAGTGGCCACAAGAAAAACAGTGTTTGGGAGATAACTCTTACAACGTAAAGTATTTGGTTACACAGTTGTCAGTTTTAAAAGCGTATAAACTATACGATATCATATTCTAAATATCTAAGCGACATCTTTTGAAACATCAATACTACGCAAGAAAAAATTAGGCGGAAGAAAAAAAAAAAAATAATAATAATAATAATTAAAACCAATTGTTCAGAGAACAATTGAAGGTCTTCCACTCGTAAAGATCTATTTTGATATGAAAATAATAAAATTCATTTTAACATGTCATTTCCAGCGTCAAATGATAGCTTTTGTACGCTGATTCCAAAATATGAGGTTTATATACAAAAAATTAAATTAGGAGATAATTTGTTACTTCGGTTTGAAAAATTTACTTCGGTATTATTTGAATGTTTACTTGACACTGATTCCAAAAATATATGGTTCTATATACTTTTATATTAAATAAATACAAAAATAGCTACTTCCGGTTTACATAAGGTGACTTCGGTTGGCTTTCTAAGGTCAAGTGGCTTGCAACCTAATACAAAAGTCCCATGGCTTTATCATATATACATATGAGGTAACAGCAAAGGTCATAATCTAGAACGTCAAAATAACATATGACCTTGAGCTCAATTTCAAGGTCATAAACCAAGGACCTCAAATCAAAAGACCCTAGGTCTTAATTATATATAGTTAATGAGTTATATCACCATAAGAGTATTTTCAAATACAAAGGGAGAAAACTCTAATTTAATGTTAGCGTACCCTTTAAACCAAAATGTATGTGTTACGACATGTCGCAACTAACAATTTAATAAAATATGTTGTCAATATCTTATACGGTTTTGAAAAGAAGTGAAAATAAGCCAAAATCAAAATTTATAATATGACCTTGACCTTTGACCTTGACCTAATTTTCATTTTATGGACCAAGGACCTCAAATCCAAAGACCCTAGGTCTCTATCACTTATGGTTTACCAGTTAGAAATACATATCACTTATATCAAATACATAAGGGAAATAACTCTCATATGGAATCTCCGAATAGCTTCGGTCAAAATTAAAATCCTAATCCTGAAGATGTAACGAGCAATTTGATAAAATAAATTTGTCGTAATCTTTTACGGTTGCGAAGGAGTAGTGGCCACAAGAAAAACAGTGTTTGGGGAGATAACTCTTACAACGTAAAGTATTTGGTTACACAGTTGTCAGTTTTAAAAGCGTATAAACTATACGATATCATATTCTAAATATCTAAGCGACATCTTTTGAAACATCAATACTACGCAAGAAAAAATTAGGCGGAAGAAAAAAAAAAAATAATAATAATAATAATAAAGAAATAATATAGGTCTTTCCACGGAAAATAATAATAATAATCAGAACAAAATCAATAGGTCTTTCCACGGAAAAGTGGAAAGACCTAATTAATATAGTCTTTCACAATATACAGGTATTAATAGAATATAAAAAAAAAAAGACATAAATGAATTAATTTATAATTTTCACAGAAACTAGAAAAAAACAACAACAAATTCTCAAAACAACACAAAACCATTAGGTATGACACATGGCAACCATGGATGAAGGTTCTTAACGCATGTAACTTATATATGAATTTGTGGTATGGTAATTTTATTTTTTTAAATCAACCTCCCTTTTAAATTAAATTCAAGGGATTAATAAATGGCACAAACATGATAAAGGAACATTCAATTAATATCAGTATAGGAAAAGCACTTAACTCTAAATAAATCTTAAATGTTTTAAATATAGATCTACAAATACTTGAATGTGGTTGATCTGTTAGAATATGTTTGCTTGGTTTACATTTTGATAGACCATGTTTATGATGTTGCCAAAACTAATTTTATCATTATATACTCATACACATGAAGGTAATCCTGGAGTTTCAAGAAATTTGAAATTGGAAGAAAAACATAATTAAATGAGTTGAGATTTATAATCAAATGCTCCGCTGGGCGCAGCTTGATACAACCGCAGAGGTCGAACCCTGAACAGTTTTGGCAAGTATGGACACAACATTCAAGCTTGACACAGCTCTGAATTTGGATTGTGATTAAATATTTGACAAGCATAGGTTTCTGACACAGAATGAATGTGGTCCAAGAACTTAGAAATTTTTAATTTACCTATTATGGTCCAATATCAAAAATCTAAATTCATGGTTAGATTCAGCATATCAAAGAATCCAAAGAATTCAATTTTTGATGAAATCTATATACAAATCAGATATAACCAACTTAAAATGGAAAATTTTAAAGAAAAAAAAAGGAAAAAAAGGAAAAAAAAGTCCCCCCCCATTTTTTTAACCCCCTTATGATTCATCACCCCCAAACTCAATCCCAGCCTTCCCTTTGTGGTATGGTACCTTGCAGTACAATTTCAGAGAGATCCACACACTTGAACATAAGTTATTGTCTGAAAACTTGAAAAATGCTGGTTTTTTCGCCCCCATTTTGGCCCCAAATTCCTAAACATTTAGGGCAATTACCCCCAAACTCAAACCCAGCTTTCCCTTTGTGATATGGAACCTTGTAGTACAATTTCATAAAGATCCATACACTTACACACAAGTTATTGTCCTGAAACCAGAAAAATCCTTGTTTTTTGCCCCTTTTTGGCCCCTAATTCCTAAAATTTTGAGGCAATTACCCCCAAAATCAATCCCAGCCTTTCCTTTACGGTATGGTACCTTGCAGTACAATTTCAGAGAGATCCATACACTTGAACACAAGTTATTGTCTGGAAACTAGAAAATGCTTATTTTTGGCCCTTTTCGGTCCCTTATTCCTAAACGTTTTGGGCAATTACCCCAAACTCAATTCCAGCTTTCCCTTTGTGATATGGAACCTTGAAGTACAATTTCAGGAAGCTCCACACACTTACACACAAGTTATTGTCATGAAACTAGAAAATGCTTGTTTTGCCTCTTTTTGGCCCTAATTCCTAAAATTTTGAGGCAATTACCCCAAAATCAATCCCAGCATTCCCTTTGTGATATGGAACCTTGTAGTACAATGTCAGAGAGATCCATACACTAACACACAAGTTATTGTCTGGAAGTTACAAAAATGCTTATATTTGGCCCCTTTTTGGCCCCTAATTCCTTAACTGTTGGTACCATAACCCCCAAAATAAATCCCAACCTTCCCCTTGGTAAAATTTCATAGAGATCCATTCACTTAAACTAAAGTTTTTGTGCGAAAACCAATGTGTCTTCGGACGACGACGACGACAACGACGCCAACGTCATACCAATATACGACCGCAAAAAATTAATAAAATGCTTCGCTGAGCGCAGCTGGATACAACCACAGAGGTCCAACCCTGAACAGTTGGGGCAAAAATGGACACAATATTCGCCCTTGATACAGGTCTGAATTTGAATTGTAATTAAATATTTGACACATAATAGGTTTTTGACACAGAATAACTGTAGTCAAAGAACTTAGAATTGGTTATATGATTTGAATTTATATTCAGTTTTTTGCTTTTGTGCAATACACCATGCTGTTGCGTATTATTTTCCTTCAAGATATGGTCATAATCTCAATTCAAATTTCCAATGGAGTTTGCAACCATAATTACCAATTTAAATACATCATAAAAGTCTTAAAATAGAAAATGACATACATAATCATGACTAAAATTAATATTCCTTTAATAGTAAATTCTAAAAATTAATAGACAGCTAATCACCTCAAGGCAATACAACATCTTTATACATAATTTAAATGCAATGTAAGGGAGGTAATCCATTTTTTTTAATACTTTAAAAGTGTATGGATTACCTCCCTTACACTGCTTTTAAATTGTCCATTATCCAGGAAACCCTTGTTTTTCCCTCTTTTTTGCCCCTACTTCCTAAATGGTTTGAGCCATAACCCCCCAAAGTCAATCCTAACCATCCCTTTGTGGTATGGAAACTTGTGGTATAATTTCAGAGAGATTCATGCATCGTTCCACAAGTTATTGTCTGGAAACTAGAAAAATGCTTATTTGGGCCCCTTTTTTAGCCCCTAGGCCAGACTTAAAAATATTTCTGTTTGCCCAAACCCTACCCACCAGTCTCAGGTGTGGGTAGGTAGGTAGGGAAATTCTTTTTTTTTTATACTTTTAGAGAAAAATAGGTGAAACAAATTATTTTACCTTGTAAACAACTTTTAAAATGAAAGACTATTATAGAGTTTTTGTATAAATTGTCAGACACATATATGCCAGGATCTATATGTACTATAAAAAACTTTTCTATTAACAGTTTTTTTTCAGCATTCCACCTCAATGTTCACACTTTTTTCTGAATGTTTACATTGTAAATACAGACAACCATTTTAAATGAGTTTATACTCAGTACTACGAGAGAAAAATATTTCCCTGAAATAAGAAAAGAGATCACTGATAAAATCACACCAACAAAATGGAACTGCACCTTTATGAACAAATCTGCGATAGTACAATTGCTTATAGACTGTTCAAAATATAAGGAGCTGTTTGATAGCTGTGAAAAATTCCAGGAAAATATTGAAAACAAAACCAGAAATATGTTATTCTAAGTGCATATAGAAAGATTGAAAATTATGGACAACAAATAGCAAGACATATATTGCATATACGTATATATATAGATATATCTCAAAATGGAGGAAATGAAAAACAAATGAAAATAGTGATTATCATAAGTGACATATATATACCGACACAGAGTCTGTCATATAACAATTGTAAGAAATGTAAAGAAGCTCTGGCCAAATATTAAAAGCTATGAAAATGAAATTAAATAATTAATAAAAAGGTCCCTGTAAATATGCCATGCATGATACTTTTATTGTTTTATATTTATATGTGCTGTACATATGTTGGAAAAACCGTTTTTTGTTTTATTCTTTAAAATTTTAAAGTTAAGGAAAAACTCCATATATATTTGGAGGTTCTCCTAATTAAAGGAGGCTCATACTAAGAAGAAGAAGTTTACTTGAATACAAAACACTAGAAACAAAACACTGTTGACAGAACTTCTGTCAGAATAATATCATTTTAATCAAATTTTAATGCCGAATCAAATTCCTGAACAACTTGGATTGGTTCCTCAATATCGGGCTCAAACGAGTGTCCCTATCGGTCAGAGACAATCACACAAATTTCATCAGTTTTCCATAGCATGAAATCGTCATTACACACTTTATCAAACACCTCTTTCCATGTTTTTGCATTTTCAAAACGATAGAATTTGTTGGAAACTACGGGTTTTGATTTTAATCCAACCTTTATTTGTACTAGACGGTAACATGTTGTTTTTCATCCGTATCAATTGGAGGCTTTAATATGTAACTGGAGAGCATGATTCTACTTGCAAAATCGCATGTCTCCACCGGGACTCGAAGCCAGGACCTCTGTGTTACAAGGCAGCGTGTTAACCGACTGAGCTAAAGAAGTACTTCCTTAGCTCAACCGCTTACAGCTGACTAAGTATCTACTAAATTTCTAAGGGAAGCAATCCCGTCACACTTCCCCCACCTCAAGAGTCATTATACTCTATAATGATGATATCTTCATCTTTTTTATATTTATGTTTTAACCTGGCTAGGTATTTCTTCTAACCGTGGGTTTTTATTGTTGGGCGCCAATGTAACCGGAGAGCATGATTCTACTTGCAAAATCGCATGTCTCCACAGGGACTCGAACCCGGGGCCTCTGTGTTACAAGGCAGCGCGTTAACCGACTGAGCTAAAGAAGTACTTCCTTAGCTCAACCGCTTACGGCTGACTAAGTATCTACTAAATTTCTAAGGGAAGCAATCCCGTCACAAATACATAACACAAATTGTCCTGTGATAAAGCGCTGTCAGATCGGATCAGGTTATTCTATGCAACAAACTCAAGACAGATACGGATACGACAAAACTCCGCAAAAAAAAATCGCGAATTTTGAATAAAAAAAAGATTTGGACTCGGGTGCTTTTTTATGGGTCGGTCGGGTTAGGGCAAACCAACCTATTCTTTTTTATGGCCCTAATTCCTAAACTGTTAGGACCATCACCCCCAAAATCAATCCTAACCTTCCTTTTGTGGTTATAAACCTTGTGTTTAAATTTCATAGATTTCTATTTTACTAATACTACAGTTATTGTCCAGAAACCAAGTGTCTTAGGACGATGACAACGTGATACTAATATACGACCACAAAATTTATTGTGGTCGTATAAAAGTACAAACAATAAAATATAAATAAATTCTTTCCTACCATAGAATTCTTGCAACTACTGGAAGCAAGCTTTAACATACCTGTTGATATGAAATTATTCCGTCCTACACTATGACTACTATGTTTGTCCTAGATTAGGACAAATAATGAATATTTATTGAGTCATCAAGTTACCTTTCCAGCTATAAAAAATTATATGTAATACCAAGGGTTTGACTGCATCCCAGCACTTGGGATTGCTGCAAGATCAGACCATGATTGCTTATGCATGCCATACTTGACTATCTAGGCAAGGAGGTTGGTTGAGTCTACTTTATCAAAAGATTTTGAATTGCAAATTATCACAAAAACTGTAGCCCATAATATGAATATTCAGTGGTCACTAACAACAAATAGAATACTAGCTTACTTCATTCAATATTTCAATGTGCATAAATTTAAAAATATATACTTGCCATTTCAAGGTTTAAATACATAGAGAGAAGTTGTCTGCCGCAGCAGGATGGGTGTGTGACAGTGCTTAATTATGTAACAAATAAAGGAAGGATTTTTTTAATATTTAGGACCTTAAACTGCTAAATTTAAGTCAAATTAAATACTTATATTTAGAATATCAATTATGCATAGTATTTTTAATGCATCTTGTAAGGCTTTTGGTTTCTGATCATGCTGATTAAGACTTTGGATTATCTTTTTATTAGAATTGACAATAAGTGTAATACTTAGTTTTCTGTTTGGACTTGAAGTTAATCCTCTTTTTAGTGATTATATATACCTGTAACACTAATAGCACTATTAGCATTGTATGTTTATGTTTATAATAATATCTAGTAAGAAACAATAACCAAACAATATCTGTATAAAATTGTGTACTGAAGTTTACTCACTGCTAAGATATTTAAAAGTTACATAGGAGTCTGTATCACACAATGACTCAATGACCAAAGAGGAAAAGGGGAGGGACACAGGGATGGTCATTTCCCAATTCCAGCTATTTTGTAATTTTTCCTTATTTTTCCAGATCCCACTTTTTCATCCCTTATATATATACCACATCCCCATTATTTTTACCCCATATCCCACATAACAAGGGTGTCATCTTCCTCAGCTCTTGTTCAACTGTACTCCTTTGCTGCATCATTGAAGTTTATATCACTGAATGTATTGAGTCTATATCACTGAATGTATTGAGTTTATATCACTGAATGTATTGAGTTTATATCACTGAATGTATTGAGTTTATATCACTGAATGTATTGAGTTTATATCACTGAATGTATTGAGTTTATATCACTGAATGTATTGAGTTTATATCACTGAATGTATTGAGTTTATATCACTGAATGTATTGAGTCTATATCACTGAACGTATTGAGTTTATATCACTGAAAGTATTGAGTCTATATCACTGAATGTATTGAGTCTAATCACTGAATGTATTGAGTCTATATCACTGAATGTATTGAGTCTATATTACTGAATGTATTGAGTTTATATCACTGAATGTATTGAGTCTATATCACTGAATGTATTGAGGTTATATCACTGAATGTATTGAGTTTATATCACTGAATGTATTGAGTCTATATCACTGAATGTATTGAGTTTGTATCACTGAATGTATTGAGTTTGCATCCTGGCACCAGGTGTATTTATAGTGGAACTTAGAAAATTCACTTTACAATGCTTTAAGTTGGTCAATATTAGGTCTATTGGTATAGGCCTGCTGCTGCAACAGTTTGGAGTTTCAGTACTAGTGTTCTCAGAAGCAGAAATTATATATTGACAGATAAAGGCACAAAATCCCATTGTCACAAAGCCTTCCAAAACTACATAAAATCAATCATGTAAATTCATGGTTAGGTCAAGAGGATTGATTATAACATATTCTGATAATAATCATATATTTATATAAGAAATATATCAATTTTTATTCCAATCAATGCTGAGTGAAACATAAAATTATGAAAGCTCCTCAACAAAACATCAATAATAAACACTTATCATAGATGTGTTATACCATTTAACTATTGTAAACACTTTTAGTATGATCAATGTGACTTTTAACATTGATGATACATGATATATAAGGACTATCGTTTTTGTAAAAGCTAATGTTTTTTTTGTAAGCATCTAAATTCAGGGTTCTCACTATGGATTTCCATGGGGACTCATCATTTTTGGCCTTGGCAAGTCAAACAGTGAGAAGAGAATATTTGTTTGCTATATAATTTTATTATTTCAATCTCCATGACAAAATAGATCAAGGAAATAACATAAAATTTAGATTATTTTAAATTTGTTTCTTTTAAATTTTATAATCTTGATGCATCTTTGGACTCACCAGTTTTGAAAATGATGAGTCCAGACAGATTTCATGAGTCAGTCCTGGACTCCCTTAAGTTATAACCCTGTAAATTCTACATGTTTTACATTTTCTTGAAATATGCATTTAAAATTCCTAAAGGTAAAGAGGAATACTACATTGTTTTACAACAACATTTGTTATTCCAAGTATTGGAGTCAAGGTAAAGACGAATACTACATTGTTTTACAACAACATTTGTTATTCCAAGTATTGGAGTCAAGGTAAAGACGAATACTACATTGTTTTACAACAACATTTGTTATTCCAAGTATTGGAGTCAAGGTAAAGACGAATACTACATTGTTTTACAACAACATTTGTTATTCCAAGTATTGGAGTCAGTTATTCAATTTTCCTTTCGCCTTTTTTTTTCAGTTCCCTATCACCTTGCCTCAACCTTATTTTAGCCTTTCTTCATCTTCTCTCACACCTAGCTCCACCTTCCTTCCTCCTTTTTATCTCCTTTTCACAGATATCAATTTCACTAACGGTTCCAATCTCTTTCTGCCAAGCAGATTTGGCATCCAGATCTCATGTCCAGACTTTCAGTATAACCTTACTACATCTATCATGTATCAATAAAATGCTCTGCTGGGCGCAGGGATGGGCACGATTACTGACAAATGTAATCGATTAATAATCGATTACCTGAAGGATTTTTGTGCAATCGATTAATAATCGATTACTCAGATTTTAGTATGTAATCGATTACAATCGATTACTTTATAAAACGGATGATGAACGGATCTGAAACGAATAAATTCCAATTGAAAATTTCGCTTCAGAAATGCCAATTGTTGATATGTCAGATTTCTTGAGTGTCATGAATGCTTATTATTGATAATTTATCTTAGAGTAAGAGCATGTCTTCACTATCGAGCAGCTCTTATTTAGGCTAGCCATTACCCTTCGGCGGTATTTTGAAGAACAAGCCATTTTTTTTGTAGAATATTAATACGATTTACATGTATTATTATTGTCGCCTTAATTTTTTACGCATATCTTGTTCATCCGTTTTATCCGGTACGCTTCCGTTAGATGTCCGTTTTATGCGGTACTCGTCCGTTGGATGTACATTCGACATCCGTTCTTTCCGGTACGTTTCCGTTTCTAGTACGTTGCATATCCCGTGTGTGTCCATTATGCATTCGTTACGCGTCCGTTTTATTTGGTCAATACATCAACGGACTCCCAACGGATAACAAGTTTGTCAACAGAAAACTTTTTTTTCGTCAGTTAGGGGACCGTTCGTGTTATCCGGTAAGGTGTGACCACAGCTTAAACATATAATACACAACTTTGTTTTACAGTTTTATTTGACGAGATATGTGCATAATGTGCATACCAGAGGTAATTCTAATAGTAGACTTACTTCTCATTCGTCAGTAGTTGCAAAAGGATACTTCCAAGATATTGTGTTGTTGCATGAACCGTATCATGCTTATAGTATTTATACAATCAGCGTATCAACAATATATGAAAATGATTATTGTTAAATGATGGTGTAGGCCTAGGGTTTAAATTCAACTCTTGAGATCAAAGCACATGAATAGTAGTTTACCGATGTTAAAATCTCAGAAATGTATTAAGAAGACAAAACCATTGAAACAGACGAAAACTCAGGAATCGGATGAACTCCGAAGCGAGTGAAACTTGGTGCGTCGACAGAAAAGAATCTCCTAATATGCATGCATCAAAACAAAAGACAATACAACACACACAGAAACGAACTATAAGATAACAACTGCCATTTTACTGACTTGGTACAGGATAATTTAAGAAAAATGGGGTTGATCCTGGTTTTGTGGCTAGTTGAACCTTACGCTTTAATTAACACCAATATTCTCTGTCAGTTAAATTTTACCTTTAATATTTTTTTTTGGGGTCTGATCAATTTCACGGTTATGAATTATTTGAATGTGTAAAATACATTGAAAACGCTGGTTTAAATAAAAGCATTTTATGTAACTTTGGTTTAAAAATATTTCACAACAGTTGCCATGAACCTGCTGAAGGTTTTGTCTGTTAAGTCTTGCTATTGTATCCTCAAAAGAATCCGTGTTTTACGGCGTTCACAACTAAACACGTGAGGGTTTTCAAAATAATATAACCAGGATAGAAGGTTATACTAGGGATTTTCTTTACCAGGCATAGATTACCTTAGCCGTATTTGGCAAAACTTTTTTGGAATTTTGGATCCTCAATGCTCTTCAACGTTATACTTGTTTGGCTTTATTTTCTATTTTTTAACTGAGCATCACTGATGAGTCTTATGTAGACGAAAAGTGCGTCTGGGTTATCAAATTATAAGCCCAGTACCTTTGATAATTGTTTAATCTGGTTTTGAAGATCATTGGTCTTCATTTGTTTGGAATCATCGTCAAGAAGAAAGCGACATAAGAAAAACAATGCACAAACAAATTCTAGAGACTATCATATATTCATATAGTCACATATATACATTGAGAAACGCACATTTTAAAATTATATTATGTCTGCTTAAAATCGATTCATTCCAACAATGCGTTGGTATATTGGGTAAAACAAGAATATATCATAGAGGATATCAAATAATTATAAGTTGCATTTGACTTCCATGAGGTAACCCTAATGGTTTTGGTCCAGTAATTGTTTATAATATTTGCTATTTCTCATATTCAACTTGTTTTGTAACATGAACAGTTTGATATACAAAACCTTAAACTTAATATATGCTTTGAATACAAACAACATGCACTTCTACATTGATAAGAAACATCAGATAATTGAGTAAGACGATGGATGCCACATGTAAAGCAGGATCTGCTTACCTTTTCAGAGCATCTGCGATCACCTCGGTTTGTGGTGGGATTCAGTTGCTCAGTCATTATTTTATATGTTTTTCTTTTTTCTGTTCTCTTTGTTGATTTATTTTTGCCAAGCTTTGTCAAGTCTTTTCGACTCTTGAGCTTTAATGTTCCTTTAGTATCTTTCGACTAACAGTTGAAAGTTTTGCGTGGTAGTTGATATAATTAAAGGGGAAATAGATGCGATAATAAACAAACCGAATGTCTGTCAATTTCGAGGTTTATTTAAGATGACGTTACGATAACTGAATCTAATCCAAAGTAAGCATTTGAATAAAAACAAAATATGGAAAAGTAATAGTTAACCTAGTTTTCCGTGCCTCGCTTTGACATGTAATCCTACGTTTAATAACGCTTCGATAACATTCAGCATTGATGTTTAAGCAATCATGTTCACTTAGCCCATTTTGTCAATAAAGTTCTCACGTATTTATACGTCCTCGAGTTTCAAATTTTAGATTAGGACAGTTCCTGGTCAAGGTGATTGAAACATGCGATACGTTTGTTAAAAGAGAATTGACAACAAACTACATTTACCACTAACATCTACTAAAGAATAAAATGACGACGTTGAAAGAGTATGAGGTAATTTACTATGTTTGAAAAATAGTTGGTATTGTTTAAGTGTAATGATTCAATAAACAAAAGATCATATACCATGTATTATAAGCATGTGATAAATATGATACAAGGGTATTGATATTGCAAAAAACATATTTTCTATGTTAAGAATATTACTTTCTTACCTTTTACAATTTGGAAGAAAATTTGTAAATGAAATATTGTTGAATACATCTCGAACTAGAAATTTTAACTTTGATGAACTTTTGTTAAATGATGATGACTAACACTTATAAACCAATATACAATCAATAAAAGTACACATGCGTGCTGCAGCTGGCGTTTTTTACTAGTCGTATAACCAATCATATTGTATGCTTTCTGTTTGTTCTAACTTCAAGGTTAAGAAACCAAGTTCTTATTCTGTCTGTTCTGTTTTCGTTAAAACATTTTGTGTATCATGTTACGATATGTATAAAAAAAAACGCAGCCTTAAGGAAGTATTTTCCAATTGAATTAAGGAGTCTTTAATTTGCAGGAGATAATGGGAACGGTGGGCAGCAGATTTATGTGAATTAACACAACGCACAGAACAATAACATAATCATAATCAGTAGATAAAAACCCCGCTTGACTACTTAATACAGCAAACAATAACACACAATACCATATCAATCACTTAGCTATTTGATATAAAGATCAGAGTAATTTACCTTAATCAATAGATAACACAAGGTTTAAGATGTTAAAACACATTCACAAAATATGATTGAAATATAAATGGTATCAAGTATGATAGATTGTTGTTCTTTTTGCACCAAATACATAATTCAGCTAATTAATGAATAAAACAACAAAAAAGTATGCGTGTGTTGCTTAGTTCGACTACTGTATATTGTAAGCTGCCGATTCAATTAGACAAATGATTAGTATGAAAATACAATATACAATATACATTATCAATTCAATAATTCAGACTAGAAAGGTAATCTGAGGTTAACATTTTGTATTTGAAATACTGAAGAACTTCGAATACACTACAAAGTTCCGTGGCTGACAAGGAAAAACCTATTTTAGAAATCATGTGTTCTTATATCAAAGCAAACGAAACGCTAGTGTAGGATCTCACCAGAGAAAAGAGGAAAAAAATCATAATTCTGGTTGATAATATGAACAGAAAATCATATTGTAACTAGAACATGTTGAACTGTGGCTTTAACATCATGGGTACAATATCGCAATACGACTATGATTGTATATCCATTCCACTTTAAAACCTATTGTATCGAGCAAATACAAAACTATCCAAAAGTTTGTTCATTAATTATCTCTTAAGAAATACGATGTAGAATTGTTAAATACATAAAGCAGTCGCATTACAACCTAAATTTTTGGCGCTAAAAATTTATACGCCTATTATGTACATATATTACACATGCGCATACAAACAATGATACGTATGTGCCGCTGGATATTTTTTTTATGCCTAATGGCAAGTGGCAAATATTTCATAAAATAAAAGAAGTTAAACATAGAATCAAATAAGTCGTCCTCTTAAATTAATTTAATGTTGTATTGAACATGTTGAATCATGTTGTTTATTTTGAAGGCAAAACAGGACACTTTAAAAAGGTTAAATCGTTGGTATGGTATCGAGCATATCTATAGAAGGTTATTGGATATACACGTGTTGTTTGCATTAATATTTATTACAAATTTATTAAACTATCATTCTCTGAAGGTACTTCCCACTAGATTGCAATTGTTTTGTATTAATAAAGTTAATAGATAATAAAAAAAAACATAGTTGAGTTTATTGAACTATGGTATTGTGCCTATCTGCTGATGCAATATCTTCGGACAAATATTACGGCTTTGATTGACCTAATCAGGTTATTTTAGTTTAAATCTTTATAAATCTAATATAAATTTTTGATTCCCAAACGTTTGATCCTAATTGTACCTGTCATGTATCAAAACATGTTGACCTTCTTACTTTAGTAAATCTTTATATATAGTACAGGTGAAGCTTAGCTAAAATAGAATTACAGATAACTCTTTCTTAATTTCATTTCTTCCAAATTAAACAATTGCAAACCACCTCATGACTTATTCAATACTTTTTGTCCGTGTATTTGCTGTCTAACAGTAACAATCAAGACATGCGGTGTCCCCGTTGTAGCATTTACTATAAAATATCCATCCGGCCTCGGTGTGATGTGGTATGTCAGTTACAACGTCTGATGCAAATGACAGTATCTCACATCTGAAATGGACAAACGGTTGTTTTGCTAAATAATATGGTGAATTTAATGTATATTTATCGGCGTTTGGGGAGCTATTTGTACGATCCATGCAGTTCTACATCCTCAAAAATCCAATAAATAATATGATGGCCTAAACGTTAATTTATCGGATACTTTACCATACTGATGTAATTCGTGCACTTGTTTAAGATTTTAAATTCAACTCCATCTGGGGGTAAAGTAATATATGCCTGTTTAACACTATCACATACGCAAGTGGTTCTCTTAGCTCACGATATGGCTGTCAATAAATCAACTGTCCACCAGAACCTCTAAGAATGATGATTATGATGATGACGATGATGTAAACATATATATGACAATTTACGGCTTTTAACAATGAGCAACTTGTATTTGTTTTGTGATCAGATATATGATTATTATCTTGAATTTATTTCAAAGCTGTTTTAATTTAAGACAATTTACAGATAGTAAACATGTGGCGACACGTTTCTATTGTTGCAGATTGTATGTAAACTCCTTGGTGTTAATGTTGCTGTATCACTGAATGATTGACTAATTGTTTCGTTTTTATTATCTAAGTTTTATAATTTTTGTATCAGTTAATATGGCGTCGTCTGAATAATACTTTTCTAACACAAACCTGTTCATATCAGTGTTGAAATTATAACCCATACAAATTGTCAAAAGTCCACAGCGTGTAGCACACTCTATGTGTGATGAACATTGAATGTCATCAACTACGACCATGTCAGCCTTGTTATTATTCATATCACAGCTATCAAAACGGGCAGCAAATTTATCTGAAACTGTATTAAATTTTAATCTTTCTATATTTTTTTTTGTCCAAAGGAAGAAACATTTATATTTGATGACATTAATAGACAAGAATTGTGTAAACAGAAACACATGATCAAATATATTCATAAAGAGAATAATCAGTATAAAATATAACAGCAAAATGAATAAAACAACAAAAACGACTAAAAATAATTCAATAACAAAACATGTCTATTAAGATCATAGATTCCTTCATTTTTAAAAAGTACTCGCAATGTTAAGTGCATTTACTTTTTGAATGATGACAAATTTCAGTATGATGTAAAACAACATGAAAAATTTGAGAAAGTGATAAATAATGACTTTATCTAGCTCTTGTTTAAAACAAACATTGAAGCTGTTAATTTTTTCCTTGATAATATTTATGTACGTTTTGACAATAACGTTTATCGACAAGTTGTAGGTATTCCTATATGCACCAATTGCACCCCTTTAGTAGCACATTTGTTCTTGTACTATTATCAATAACATTTTACTACCAAACTCAGTAAAGACAAATCAAAATTGCATTCAACTGTACTGATCAATTCAACAACACTTACCGTTATCTTGATGATATTTTTTGTTAAATTATCAAGAATTTTCAAAATAAACTGCCGAAATTTAACCAAAGGAACTTACCTTAAATAAATTAAATATAAATCGTTATAACTGTCCTTTCCTAGATTTAGATATTTCAGTTTTACACTTGAAACTACACTAAAATTTACGACAAAAGACGATTTTCGTTGCATATTCTTAATTTTCCTCTTTTGGACGGTGATGTTCCTTAAATTTGGCACTATCTTACGGTGTTTATTTATCAAAACTAGTAACTATGCCCGTGTATATTGTGACGTTTTAAATTTCAATGAAAGTAATCTATGTATTACTGGTAAATTATTTAGTCAGGGATTTCGTTACCACAAATTTCTTAAAACCTTTACTAAATTCTTCCATTGATACAAATATGTGGTGTGCAAGTTTGGTTGTACCTGTAGAATACTTATTTTGAACGAGATATCATATCTTATTTTTACGGAGATGTTGTTTACCGAGCCCGAAAATCCTTTAAATAAACTTATTTTAACAGGTTACCAATTCAACAATATAATTAGATTTTTGAATATTGTTTTTATTGGTATTAATATTGATTTTGTTATCAGTAAATTCAAATCAAACTAAATATTATGTTTATATACATATGCACTTGCATGGCTCTACAATCTGTCGATACGTGTATCTTGGAATTGCACAAGGTCATGTTTTTCTCGTACTGTTAATGACGTCTTTACACTAAATTCATTGGATGTTGGATTTTGTTATTAGTTGTTATTGGCTTTGAACTAGCTGCCAGTAATTGTTAGTACTTTCAGATCTGTAGTTAGTGTCTTTTTGTTGTGGGGATGTATAAGTACCCTGCCACGTCCATTCTGTGTTTATTTAGACATGTTAAATGTAATTCTGCTTTGTATCCATCTGATGAGTTGAGCCGTTTTCAACTGATTTTATAGTTTGTTCTTATCTTGTACTGTTACACCACTGTGTCAGGTTAGGGGAGGGCTGGCGCCTTCAAACTACTTTATACCCCGCCAAATTATGTATGTGCCTGTCCTAAGTCAGGAGTCTGAAATTCAATGGTTGTCGATTGTTGTTATATATCATATTTGTTTGTCGTTCATCACTTCATATTTTTTTTTAGAAATTTACCTGTGATGATATTAACGTCACAAAATACATTACTTTTTGTGGCGGTGATACATTCGTGTGATGCGCAGTTTATACTTCGTTTGTGGTGTACTGGTGAACTGTCGTAAATTCATGGAGGTGTCCGATGTTATTCTGTGGTTTAGATGTTGTAATATACTATTATATTACTAAATTATGTACTTCTCTGTCATGAGTGTTCCTGTAATGTAATAAAATAAATTACAGGATTTAAAATTACAGTAATATGTTCAGTTTCGAAACAAATTAAAGCGAAATTTGAATCATTAGTTTTATCGATGAAGAAAATCAAATGAAGCACAGAAATACACATTGTCTTTTCAATGTAGACAGCAGACAAATATTACACCCAAAAAGAGTGCCATAGTGGCATACACATTTTTGTACATACTTACAAGTTACAACATTAAGTTCAATCCTGACTATATGGCATACACCAGGTACAAGGCTAGATGAGTGATATCTTAATGAATTTTAAATCAAGTTAAGTACTTACAAAATAAATCTTGAAGCCTGATAATTACGACCGTTGGTTCTATAGCGATGAACTGTAAGATAAAATGACTACCCCTGGCTTTAGAATAATGCAATTCTAGTCGATTTTTTAAAGACCATGCGTTACAATTTGTTCATGATAATTTGAAGTTATGAAAGAATGTTTCTCTTTGACTTCAAATATTCTCAGGTCCATAATTCTTTTTTATCCAGTCAACCAAATGATTAGGCGCTGGACATTTTGATATTTTTAATTTGGAAAAAACAGAAAATATAATATGTTAAGTTTCCGTTTTATATTCAAGTAAATGTATTTCTGAGTGCATATATTGAATATTCTGAGGAAAATGACATTCTCTTACGCTTGTGGCCTGTTATCTTTTTACTGCATGAATAGATATTTCTCGTATCACACTGCATGGAGTGTGATACGAAAACGTAATACGAACATCTGCTTAAATTTGATTGGTTTATCCTGCATCCGATAAAAGTAATTTAAATTCTTTACTACACTTATGTATTCTACATTTGATAAATATGCCAATTTGAGCATCAATTATATTCCATGTTGTTGAACACAATGCTAAAATTTGTACTACATTTTTATATTGCGCTTTGATAAATAAGTGATGATATTTGTGCGTCGTGTAATATTTGTCTGCTGTCTACATTGAAAAGAAAATGTGTATTTCTGTGCTTCATTTGATTTTCTTCATCGATAAAACTAATGATTCAAATTTCGCTTTAATTTGTTTCGAAACTGAACATATTACTGTAATTTTAAATCCTGTAATTTATTTTATTACATTACAGGAACACTCATGACAGAGAAGTACATAATTTAGTAATATAATAGTATATTACAACATCTAAACCACAGAATAACATCGGACACCTCCCATGAATTTACGACAGTTCACCAGTACACCACAAACGAAGTATAAACTGCGCATCACACGAATGTATCACCGCCACAAAAAGTAATGTATTTTGTGACGTTAATATCATCACAGGTAAATTTCTAAAAAAAAATATGAAGTGATGAACGACAAACAAATATGATATATAACAACAATCGACAACCATTGAATTTCAGACTCCTGACTTAGGACAGGCACATACATAATTTGGCGGGGTATAAAGTAGTTTGAAGGCGCCAGCCCTCCCTAACCTGACACAGTGGTGTAACAGTACAAGATAAGAACAAACTATAAAATCAGTTGAAAACGGCTCAACTCATCAGATGGATACAAAGCAGAATTACATTTAACATGTCTAAATAAACACAGAATGGACGTGGCAGGGTACTTATACATCCCCACAACAAAAGACACTAACTACAGATCTGAAAGTACTAACAATTACTGGCAGCTAGTTCAAAGCCAATAACAACTAATAACAAAATCCAACATCCAATGAATTTAGTGTAAAGACGTCATTAACAGTACGAGAAAAACATGACCTTGTGCAATTCCAAGATACACGTATCGACAGATTGTAGAGCCATGCAAGTGCATATGTATATAAACATAATATTTAGTTTGATTTGAATTTACTGATAACAAAATCAATATTAATACCAATAAAACAATATTCAAAATCTAATTATATTGTTGAATTGGTAACCTGTTAAAATAAGTTTATTTAAAGGATTTTCGGCTCGGTAAACAACATCTCCGTAAAAATAAGATATGATATCTCGTTCAAAATAAGTATTCTACAGGTACAACCAAACTTGCACACCACATATTTGTATCAATGGAAGAATTTAGTAAAGGTTTTAAGAAATTTGTGGTAACGAAATCCCTGACTAAATAATTTACCAGTAATACATAGATTACTTTCATTGAAATTTAAAACGTCACAATATACACGGGCATAGTTACTAGTTTTGATAAATAAACACCGTAAGATAGTGCCAAATTTAAGGAACATCACCGTCCAAAAGAGGAAAATTAAGAATATGCAACGAAAAATCGTCTTTTTGTCGTAAATTTTAGTGTAGTTTCAAGTGTAAAACTGAAATATCTAAATCTAGGAAAGGACAGTTATAACGATTTATATTTAATTTATTTAAGGTAAGTTCCTTTGGTTAAATTTCGGCAGTTTATTTTGAAAATTCTTGCTAATTTAACAAAAAAATATCATCAAGATAACGGTAAGTTTTGTTGAATTGATCAGTACAGTTGAATGCAATTTTGATTTGTCTTTACTGAGTTTGGTAGTAAAATGTTATTGATAATAGTACAAGAACAAATGTGCTACTAAAGGGGTGCAATTGGTGCATATAGGAATACCTACAACTTGTCGATAAACGTTATTATCGAAACGTACATAAATATTATCAAGGAAAAAATTAACAGCTTCAATTTTTGTTTTAAACAAGAGCTAGAAAAAATCATTATTTATCACTTTCTCAAATTTTTCATGTTGTTTTACATCATACTGAAATTTGTCATCATTCAAAAAGTAAATGCACTTAACATTGCGAGTACTTTTTAAAAATGAAGGAATCTATGATCTTAATAGACATGTTTTGTTATTGAATTATTTTTAGTCGTTTTTGTTGTTTAATTATTTTGCTGTTGTATTTTATACTGATTATTCTCTTTATGAATATATTTGATCATGTTTTTCTGTTTACAGAATTCTTGTCTATAAATGTCATCAAATATAAATGTTTTAATTCTTCCTTTGGATAAAAAATATAGAAAGATTAAAATTTAATACAGTTTCAGGTAAATTTGCTGGCCGTTTTGATACTGTGATATGAATAATAACAAGGCTGACATGGTCGTAGTTGATGACATTCAATGTTCATCACACATAGAACGCTACACGCTGTGGACTTTTGACAATTTGTATGGGTTATAATTTCAACACTGATATGAACAGGTTTGTGTTAGAAAAGTATTATTCAGACGACGCCATATTAACTGATACAAAAAATTATAAAACTTAGATAATAAAAAAACGAAACAATTAGTCAATCATTCAGTGATACAGCAACATTAACACCAAGGAGTTTACATACAATCTGCAACAATAGAAACGTGTCGCCACATGTTTACTATCTGTAACTTGTCTTAAATTAAAACAGCTTTGAAATAAATTCAAGATAATAATCAGATATCTGATCACAAAACAAATACAAGTTGCTCATTGTTAAAAGCCGTAAATTGTCATATAGATGTTTACTTCATCATCATCATCATAATCATCATCATTCTTAGAGCTTCTGGTGGACAGTTGATTTATTGACAGCCATATCGTGAGCTAAGAGAACCACTTGCGTATGTGATAGTGTTAAACAGGCATATATTACTTTACCCCCAGATGGAGTTGAATTTAAAATTTTAAACAAATGCACGAATTACATCAGTATGGTAAAGTATCCGATAAATTAACGTTTAGGCCATCATATTATTTATTGTATTTTTGAGGATGTAGAACTGCATGGATCGTACAAATAGCTCCCCCAAACGCCGATAAATATACATTAAATTCACCATATTATTTAGCAAAACAACCGTTTGTCCATTTCAGATGTGAGATACTGTCATTTGCATCAGACGTTGTAACTGACATACCACATCACACCGAGGCCGGATGGATATTTTATAGTAAATGCTACAACGGGGACACCGCATGTCTTGATTGTTACTGTTAGACAGCAAATACACGGACAAAAAGTATTGAATAAGTCATGAGGTGGTTTGCAATTGTTTAATTTGGAAGAAATGAAATTAAGAAAGAGTTATCTGTAATTCTATTTTAGCTAAGCTTCACCTGTACTATATATAAAGATTTACTAAAGTAAGAAGGTCAACATGTTTTTGATACATGACAGGTACAATTAGGATCAAACGTTTGGGAATCAAAAATTTATATTAGATTTATAAAGATTTAAACTAAAATAATCTGATTAGGTCAATCAAAGCCGTAATATTTGTCCGAAGATATTGCATCAGCAGATAGGCACAATACCATAGTTCAATAAACTCAACTATGTTTTTTTTTATTATCTATTAACTTTATTAATACAAAACAATTGCAATCTAGTGGGAAGTACCTTCAGAGAATGATAGTTTAATAAATTTGTAATAAATATTAATGCAAACAACACGTGTATATCCAATAACCTTCTATAGATATGCTCGATACCATACCAACGATTTAACCTTTTTAAAGTGTCCTGTTTTGCCTTCAAAATAAACAACATGATTCAACATGTTCAATACAACATTAAATTAATTTAAGAGGACGACTTATTTGATTCTATGTTTAACTTCTTTTATTTTATGAAATATTTGCCACTTGCCATTAGGCATAAAAAATATCCAGCGGCACATACGTATCATTGTTTGTATGCGCATGTGTAATATATGTACATAATAGGCGTATAAATTTTAGCGCCAAAATTTAGGTTGTAATGCGACTGCTTTATGTATTTAACAATTCTACATCGTATTTCTTAAGAGATAATTAATGAACAAACTTTTGGATAGTTTTGTATTTGCTCGATACAATAGGTTTTAAAGTGGAATGGATATACAATCATAGTCGTATTGCGATATTGTACCCATGATGTTAAAGCCACAGTTCAACATGTTCTAGTTACAATATGATTTTCTGTTCATATTATCAACCAGAATTATGATTTTTTTCCTCTTTTCTCTGGTGAGATCCTACACTAGCGTTTCGTTTGCTTTGATATAAGAACACATGATTTCTAAAATAGGTTTTTCCTTGTCAGCCACGGAACTTTGTAGTGTATTCGAAGTTCTTCAGTATTTCAAATACAAAAATGTTAACCTCAGATTACCTTTCTAGTCTGAATTATTGAATTGATAATGTATATTGTATATTGTATTTTTCATACTAATCATTTGTCTAATTGAATCGACAGCTTACAATATACAGTAGTCGAACTAAGCAACACACGCATACTTTTTTGTTGTTTTATTCATTAATTAGCTGAATTATGTATTTGGTGCAAAAAGAACAACAATCTATCATACTTGATACCATTTATATTTCAATCATATTTTGTGAATGTGTTTTAACATCTTAAACCTTGTGTTATCTATTGATTAAGGTAAATTACTCTGATCTTTATATCAAATAGCTAAGTGATTGATATGGTATTGTGTGTTATTGTTTGCTGTATTAAGTAGTCAAGCGGGGTTTTTATCTACTGATTATGATTATGTTATTGTTCTGTGCGTTGTGTTAATTCACATAAATCTGCTGCCCACCGTTCCCATTATCTCCTGCAAATTAAAGACTCCTTAATTCAATTGGAAAATACTTCCTTAAGGCTGCGTTTTTTTTTTATACATATCGTAACATGATACACAAAATGTTTTAACGAAAACAGAACAGACAGAATAAGAACTTGGTTTCTTAACCTTGAAGTTAGAACAAACAGAAATCATACAATATGATTGGTAATACGACTAGTAAAAAACGCCAGCTGCAGCACGCATGTGTACTTTTATTGATTGTATATTGGTTTATAAGTGTAAGTCATCATCATTTAACAAAAAAATATAAAAGTTAAAATTTCTAGTTCTAGATGTATTCAACAATATTTTATTTACAAATTTTCGTCCAAATTGTAAAAGGTAAGAAAGTAGTATTCTTAACATAGAAAATATGTTTTTTGCAATATCAATACCCTTGTATCATATTTATCACATGCTTATAATACATGGTATATGATCTTTTTTATTGAATCATTACACTTAAACAATACCAACCATTTTCAAACATAGTAAATTAGCTCATACTCTTTCAACGTCGTCATTTTATTCTTTAGTAGATGTTAGTGGTAAATGTAGTTTGTTGTCAATTCTCTTTAACAAACGTATCGCATGTTTCAATCACCTTGACCAGGAACTGTCCTAATCTAAAATTTGAAACTCGAGGACGTATGAATACGTGAGAACTTGATTGACAAAATGGACTAAGTGAACATGATTGCTTAAACATCAATGCTGAATGTTATCGAAGCGTTATTAAACGTAGGATTACATGTCAAAGCGAGGCACGGAAAACTAGGTTAACTATTACTTTTCCATATTTTGTTTTTATTCAAATGCTTACTTTGGATTAGATTCAGTTATCGTAACGTCATCTTAAATAAACCTCGAAATTGACAGACATTCGGGTTGTTTATTATCGCATCTATTTCCCTTTAATTATATCAACTACTACGCAAAACTTTCAACTGTTAGTCGAAAGATACTAAAGGAACATTAAAGCTCAAGAGTCGAAAAGACTTGACAAAGCTTGGCAAAAATAAATCAACAAAGAGAACAGAAAAAAGAAAACATATAAAATAATGACTGAGCAACTGAATCCCACCACAAACCGAGGTGATCGCAGATGCTCTGAAAAGGTAAGCAGATCCTGCTTTACATGTGGCATCCATCGTCTTACTCAATTATCTGATGTTTCTTATCAATGTAGAAGTGCATGTTGTTTGTATTCAAAGCATATATTAAGTTTAAGGTTTTGTATATCAAACTGTTCATGTTACAAAACAAGTTGAATATGAGAAATAGCAAATATTATAAACAATTACTGGACCAAAACCATTAGGGTTACCTCATGGAAGTCAAATGCAACTTATAATTATTTGATATCCTCTATGATATATTCTTGTTTTACCCAATATACCAACGCATTGTTGGAATGAATCGATTTTAAGCAGACATAATATAATTTTAAAATGTGCGTTTCTCAATGTATATATGTGACTATATGAATATATGATAGTCTCTAGAATTTGTTTGTGCATTGTTTTCTTATGTCGCATTCTTCTTGACGATGATTCCAAACAAATGAAGACCAATGATCTTCAAAACCAGATTAAACAATTATCAAAGGTACTGGGCTTATAATTTGATAACCCAGACGCACTTTTCGTCTACATAAGACTCATCAGTGATGCTCAGTTAAAAAATAGAAAATAAAGCCAAACAAGTATAACGTTGAAGAGCATTGAGGATCCAAAATTCCAAAAAAGTTTTGCCAAATACGGCTAAGGTAATCTATGCCTGGTAAAAGAAAATCCCTAGTATAACCTTCTATCCTGGTTATATTATTTTGAAAACCCCTCACGTGTTTAGTTGTGAACGCCGTAAAACACGGATTCTTTTTTGAGGATACAATAGCAAGACTTAACAGACAAAAACCTTCAGCAGGTTCATGGCAACTGTTGTGAAATATTTTTAAACCAAAGTTACATAAAATGCTTTTATTTAAACCAGCGTTTTCAATGTATTTTTACACATTCAAATAATTCATAACCGTGAAATTGATCAGACCCCAAAAAAAAAATATTAAAGGTAAAAATTTAACTGACAGAGAATATTGGTGTTAATTAAAGCGTAAGGTTCAACTAGCCACAAAACCAGGATCAACCCCCCATTTTTTCTTAAATTATCCTGTACCAAGTCAGTAAAATGGCAGTTGTTATCTTATAGTTCGTTTCTGTGTGTGTTGTATTGTCTTTTGTTTTTGATGCATGCATATTAGGAGATTCTTTTTTCTGTCGACGCACCAAGTTTCACTCGCTTCGGAGTTCATCCGATTCCCTGAGTTTTCGTCTGTTTCAATGGTTTTGTCTTCTTAATACATTTCTGAGATTTTAACATCGGTAAACTACTATTCATGTGCTTTGATCTCAAGAGTTGAATTTAAACCCTAGGCCTACACCATCATTTAACAATAATCATTTTTCATATATTGTTGATACGCTGATTGTATAAATACTATAAGCATGATACGGTTCATGCAACAACACAATATCTTGGAAGTATCCTTTTTGCAACTACTGACGAATGAGAAGTAAGTCTACTATTAGGAATTACCCTCTGGTATGCACATTATGCACATATCTCGTCAAATAAAACTGTAAAACAAAGTTGTGTATTATGTGTTTAAGCTGTGGTCACACCTTACCGGATAACACGAACGGTCCCCTAACTGACGAAAAAAAAGTTTTCTGTTGACAAACTTGTTATCCGTTGGGAGTCCGTCGATGTACTGACCAAATAAAACGGACGCGTAACGAATGCATAATGGACACACACGGGATATGCAACGTACTAGAAACGGAAACGTACCGGAAAGAACGGATGTCGAATGTACATCCAACGGACGAGTACCGCATAAAACGGACATCTAACGGAAGCGTACCGGATAAAACGGATGAACAAGATATGCGTAAAAAATTAAGGCGACAATAATAATACATGTAAATCGTATTAATATTCTACAAAAAAAAAATGGCTTGTTCTTCAAAATACCGCCGAAGGGTAATGTCTAGCCTAAATAAGAGCTGCTCGATAGTGAAGACATGCTCTTACTCTAAGATAAATTATCAATAATAAGCATTCATGACACTCAAGAAATCTGACATATCAACAATTGGCATTTCTGAAGCGAAATTTTCAATTGGAATTTATTCGTTTCAGATCCGTTCATCATCCGTTTTATCCGTTATACGTCCGGCAGAAGTCCGTTGGTGAATTTTTCTACCGGACCTCTAACGGATGAGTAACGGACAAGTACCAGATACAAAACGGCAACGGAACGGACGAGTACCGTAAAAAACGGACGCCTACCGGATGTACAACGGACACTTCATCCGTTAAACGTCCGTTCAAAGTTTTGAACATGCTCAAAAATTATAACCGGACAGAACGGACATCGACGGATAAAACGGACATTGAATGGAAAGGAAACGGAAATGAACGGACGTCTAACAGATAAGAACGGACATGAACGGATTGAAAAAAAAGTTATCCGTTCGGCGTCCGTTCGCACTATCCGTTAAGGTGTGACCGGGGCTTTATATTTGCAACAGCTATTACTATAATCAATAAATGAATACACTTCAAGCTTTTTGATATATCTAGAAGGTGTTGGTCAATAATAGGAAAGTTTATCCTACATACTAACAGCTGTGGATGGCCGTCATTTTTTTTAAAACGTTAAACATATTTAGAAATAGAATTCGCTATGGCCTTATAGTTAGACCATATGCAATGGATTCATGAATTTAACGTTATGATTTTGAAATGGACCTCTTGTTCTTCTACGAATAATTTGTCAGGACTCTACTTTTGATTTCATATGATCACTTTACTTCAATATTAGGATAAAAGTAGATGTTTATAATGCTCTTTACAGAAATACACTTTAAGTTTTGATGGATCATAAAATATAAAAAGTACACGTACCTTCTCGTTAGCTATGGAAAATATGGCTTCATTTGAAACATTTTGAGTGAAAAGTTGACAGTATTCCTTACCTACATGTAAAACAATATTTAAATGAAAAACAAATATGGCAGCCATCATCCTGATTTGATAAAGATACATGCCAAATAAATTGGGTGGTGTTACACATGTTTGAGAGCGAAATACCGTTCATTGATTTCGGACAGTGATGAAAAAAACCAAACCAGTAGGGAATGATTTGACTCATAAAATCGACAAATACACTAAAACAAGAATAACACAAAACAACTTTCAAAGAAGCGAACACAAAAAGTACTTATATCAGCGTTTTCACTAGCTCAAACCTCGTTCCAACCCATTTTTAACTAAAAAGTAAATGACACTTCAAAGACTATTGTACCACTCAATACACCTCAAACGGATTCAATTTAGAGACGTCATAAATAAACTGTATTATGTTACGCCGTTCCTCAATTTATGCAGTTCGTTTGATTATATTCTTAATCTGTTTATGTGTTCCAGTTTAGGAGGATTATTCATCTTTAACCTGATAAGAATGTTAAATCATCATATTATCGCTACCTTTCCCTTTCTCACACGTATCCGTTACAGGAAATTTGCAAGGTCATTACGATCACGAGGAATATTTCGTAGAGACGTCATCTTGGACACAATTTGTGGCTAACCACAGAGTGAGTTAATTACATAACATTGTATTTGAAGCCTTCAAATTGCTCTTCGTATATTTGAATTTTTTTCTCCGTGAAATACTGGAAATTTTACCGTTCTTGGAAGTACAACATTTTCTCGCATTCAACGGACTGTGCTATCAATTATTTTTGACATTTCGTTATCATAACATTACTTCAACACATTGTAAAATTGCATTTTATTTGTATGTTCAGCTTTTTACCATATATGTCAGATTGGTTCATAATTAAAGTATCAGCACCTGATAGTCTTTTCTCCTTGAGCCCAATCGTCGGTTATACTTAATGGTCAGGCCATTACAGTAAACAGTCTGTGACTCTCACAGATAACACCACTCCACGTCAATTCTACAGCTACAACGTGCCTGTTGAGACATGTAAAAACGCGTCATCGCTTGGCGTACAGTAATTGACAACAACTTGTCTACACATCTCCTGATCAGGAAATACAACAGAGCATTGTTCGTAGCGGTTACCTTGGCACTACGCAACACAGCTTGTATGTCCTAGACAGCAAACCAACAAAGTTGAACCATCATGGATCCCAGTCACGTGGAACAGTCAAAATAGGGAGATATCCCTGAAGAACTATCAGAGAATCCGTCTCATACCACACATTTGAATGAAATCCCGGGACGAGGCGAGTACGTGACCTCACGGAAAAAGGTAAAGGAGCTTTCACAGAAAAACGTGACAAGTTCTGTCAGGAACTAGGGGCCCTTTGGTCAGATATAGCATCCAAGTTATTGGAAATCACCACGCCTCCTAACGAGCTTCAGCAACTATTAACAGTCCAGGACAAACTTGTATTATCGTAGACTTACAGATGAATACCTCGACTTTCTGAAAAGGACCAGAACATTGGACAGTCAAAATGACATAGAAGCATGTAATCTCACGTTGGAAATTCGACTGTCCAAAGTGGACCTAGCAATAGAAACATTGCATGAACATCGCCTCGCCATGACAAAGGTTAAATCCACAAAACAAAGACCTCAAAGGGTCATTAAACCTCACACAGTGGTAGCTCTAACTTGTCGGACATGTCAAGCCTAGCACATAGGAAGCGTACCAAAGCAGAGGCTGCCAAGTCTAATGTAGCCTTTGTCGAAGAACATGCCCTGATCCTTCAACAGGAAGAAATGCTAGAGAAACAAGCCCTGTTCAGACAAGCTGAAATGGAGCAGGAAGCCACACATAAAAAGGCGGAAATGGAGCAAGAAGTCGCTCAACGTAAAGTTCAACTAGAACAAGATGCCATACGCAGGAAGGCTAATATGCAACAAGAGGCCGCACGAGTAAGCCGGGAAAAGGCCGAGCTGAAGGCTAAATTTAACATTATCGAAGCACAGAAAGAAGTTGCAGCCGCAGAAGCCGAGGCTCGTATCCTGGAATACGATGACAATCAAGCGTTGGACGATCTTCCTAATGAGACAGAAGACCCGCTCAAACGGGTGCAAGATTTCATAAACAAACATCCTGTACCAACCGCCGAACAGGAAGTGACAGGCCCTCTAAAGAAAAAACAAACTCCTGTTAAGCTAAGTCATGAAGCACCTGAATTCGTACCATCCGTGGCATTGAAATTGCCGTCACAGACACCTGCTGTCTTACATGCACATGCTAAGTCAGCAGAAGTTAATGTATTCCCAGATCTGGGAACAGTAACTGGCATAGGAAAACAGGGCGTTTCAGCAAAGATCCCTGTCTCACAACAAAAACAAGGCGTTATAGAAGAGATCCCTGTCTCACACAAAAAACAAGGCGTTATAGAAGAGACCCCTTCTGCACACCTGCAACAAATCAATCCTACGTTAGAGATAACCAGATTTCTCCTATGCAAGGACCTGCTGTTCTCCCGACTAACAAGCTTTAACGACCAGGCAGAATCCTTTCATACATGGAAAGCCAGCTTTAAAAACGTCATAGATGAATTACAAGTTTCAGACTCGGAATAGATAGACCTGCTTATTAAATTGCTTGGACCAGAGTCTGCCAAACATGCAATGAGTATAAGGGCATCAAATGCCAACAACCCAACAAGGGGCCTACACAGACTATGGGAGAGACTGGACGACCGATATGGTGCTTCAATAATGTTAGAGGCGTCTCTCGTCAACAAACTTGCCAACTTTCCAACACTGACAAATAAAGACAACTCACTCCTGTACAATTTGTCAGATATTATCCCAGAAATAGAGTATCACAAAGAAAATCCCAAGCTGGGATGTTTGCTAGCTTATTTCGACTCTTTGTCAGGGATAAATGATATTGTGGAAAAACTGCCATAAGAATCCAAGAAAAGTGGATAACAAGGGTTTCAAGATAGAAGTGTAGACACGAAGTTGCCTTTCCGCCTTTCACAGAATTCTCTGCTTTCATCAGGGAAATAAGTAAAATTAAGAATGATCCTGGTTTCATCTTCGGGTCAAACGTCACACCAAACACAAAAGACGCTACGCCAAGGTTCATACCTCAGACGTACTCTAAAGTCAACGTCTATAAAACGGCTGTTGAACAGCAACCTGAAGACAGCTGTCAACAACGAGATCTGATAGTCGATCGTAAAATTGTATTTTATTTGTATTTTCAGCTTTTTACCATATGTCAGATTGGTTCATAATTAAAGTATCAGCACCTGATAGTCTTTTCTCCTTGAGCCCAATTGTCGGTTATACTTTATGATCAGGCCATTACAAACAGAGAAACCATGATTCAAAATGCAAAAATATAAGTTTCGACATTATTATTGACAAAAAATAAAATAGTAATAGGAACCTAAAAACGTATCTTTTGTTACTTGTACCTTATAATTTTCCGTGTGAATCTGATTTATTAAAATGTATAACAAACACAAAGAATACACAAAGTATACTAAAGAAATGTATCCTGTTCAACTTACTTTAAATAAAGCTAATACTAACAATGACCATTGCCCTTACCTCGATCTTGACATATATATCATTAACGGGAAACTTAATACAAAAATTTATGATAAAAGAGATGATTTGTCATTTCCTATCGTTAATTATCCATTTTTAGATGGTGACGTTCCCTTGTACGATTCGCTCGTGTATGTAACAACGTATTAGATTTTAGCGAGAGAAATTTATGTATTACTGAAAAATTATTACACCAGGGTTTTCGATATCACAAACTAGTCAAAACCTTTACTAAATTCTATCATCGGTATAAGGAAATCATTCGTAAATATAACCCAACATGCAGACATCTTATACGTTCAGGTATTTCACATCTAATCTTTTATGGTAATATTCTTTACAAAGCCCAAAAATGTCAGTATTCACCTCAGAAGCTAACAAAACCTTTAAACAGACTTATTAAGCAGGGATATAGTTACGATACTGTTGTCAGGTCATTAAAGATAGCATTTTGTGGCTTTAATATTGATTCATTTATAGGGTCTTTGCATCGGAATTAAAAAACATTTATTCTAAAACCAGTTGTTGGCATGACACGGTTATGCCTGATATTCATATGATGAAGACATAATCTTTCAATCAGTTTATTTTAGGTCTGGAGCTGGCATGTCAGTAACTGCTAGTAGTCTGTTGTTATTAATGTATTATTGTCATTTTGATTATTTTCTTTTGTTTCATAGTCTGACATTAGACTCTGACTTCTCTTAAACTGATTTTTACAGTGCGTATTGTTGTGCGTTTGTTTTTTCTATATTGACTAGAGGTATAGGGGGAGGGTTGAGATCTCATAAACATGTTTAACCCCGCCGCAATTTTGCACCTGTCCCAAGTTAGGAGCCTCTGGCCTTTGTTAGTCTTGTATGATTTTTAATTTTAGTTTCTTGTGTATAATTCGGTGTTTAGTATGACGTCCATTATCACTGAACTAGTATACATATTTGTTAAGGGGCCAGCTGAAGGACGCCTCCGGGTGCGGGAGTTTCTCGTTGCATTGAAGACCCGTTGGTGGGCTTCGGCTGTTGTCTGCTCTACGGTCAGGTTGTTGTCTCTTTGACACATTCCCCATTTCCGTTCTCAATTTTACAAAATATTGTTTGTTTTATATTTCTTGTTCGCCAAAGATGAACAGAAATATGTTGTTTGCGCTTGTCCCAAGTCAGGAGTCTCTGGCCTTTGATAGTCTTGTTTTTAAATTTAATTTCATTCATATGTTTTTGGGTGTGACGTCCATTTTCACTGAACTAGTATACAATTTTATATAGGGGTCAGCTGAAGACCACCTTGTTGTTCGGGATTTTCTCACTGCGTTGAAGACCCATTGGTGGCCTTCGTCTGTTGTCTGCTCTTTGGTCGGGTTGTTGTCTCTTTGACATGTTCTCCATTTTCATTCTCAATTTTTATTTTAATCTGGTGATCAATTTATTTGGCAATCGCCAATGTCATTCATCAGGGTTTAACAACATCCCTTGTTCGACCAGTTATCCAATTAACTGTTCAGCTAGTGTCCTAACATATTTTACACAATTATTCTTTTAAATATTTTGTTATTCATTGCGTCTTCTTTCTACTAAGATTGTTTGTTGCAGTATTTTTTTTTGTTTTATGATTGTTCGTCTATAATTAGATATAAGCAGATGTGGTATGAGTGCCAATGGGACAACTCTCCATCCAAGTCACAATTTGTAAAAGTAAACCTTTATTGGTCAACGTACGCTCTTCAACACGAAGCCTTGGCTCACACCGAACAGCAAGCTATAAAGGGCCAAAATGACTTGTGTAAAACCATTCAAACGGGAAAACCAACATTTTCTTCATGGGTTTATTGTATGTATTTACATCAAAACAATAAGATGTCTACGATTGAAGATAAATGTGACCTTGACCTTTTTCATTTCTTTTCTTTTAAATATACACTAGAACACACCAGCGAAATCGCGGGCAGTTAAGAGCTTGGTTTAAAGTATGTAAACTGTTGTAGAGAGATTTTTTGTAAAATATTTTACGTCTGGAGAATTTCAGAAAAGGTATCAAAATTCATAGGTACTTGGAGACAGGACAATTTTATTAAGCCCTTTCCCTTTATTCCAAAGTCCGTTATTTTTTTGTTTTCTGTTGAATTCCATTATTTTTGCGTTTCTGTATACTATGAACATACGTATACTATAAATAAAGTGTATTTGCTATTAACTATTAATTTCAAGTTTCTTCTCCACGGCGATCACTGCTACATTATATAAAGAGTCTCTATCAACGCGAAAATTATTGTCCTGTCCCCGACTACTCAAACTTAATGAAAATTATGGGCAAGTTTAAAACCGAAAGTCTTGTATGACGTAAAAGTTGTTCGGATGACGGAAACAATATCCGGACGCCTTTATTTTCGTTTTTCTCCCAATATAACCCAAACTGAATAGTCATAAGAATAGATGACAAATGCGACTATGCATGATACCTATAGAACACAGAGGCAATTAATTTATTGTGGAAGGAAGAGAGCGACACACAAAATGAGGTCTTCTCGTTTAATAGTATATATAAAGAATAGTGTCTGTATATTTTAGACACTACATATATTTATCTTTGAGGTCTGCTAGGTAGTAATAGTGTCAGACAATTTGCTGATGGCCAGTAAGTAGAAAGAACTCTCGCTTGGTAAACACTAATACATCGGCTCAGAGTTAATAATTATTCAAAATTACATTACAACTAATTTCAACAGTAAAAAGAAATATCAAAATGCTGTCTGATTTAAGATAATTTTTAATTTACCGTAATATCCACTCATTATTGACATTGTTGCATGGTTGGCTTTGAGTATTTAACATGTAGACATTCAAATTTTGAACATTGAATATTGACACCGTAGAAAAGGGAGTTGGTCCTGATGTTCATGTTTGTTTTTGAGCAGATAGTGAGTTTTGTATCGGAGAGCGAAACATTCACCAAGTTGCTAATACGTCATTGAAATGAGACTGCTATATACCTTATGAGGTCACAAAAGTTCAAACGACACTCGTCAACACCAATACACAAACATAGTCCGGCAACTGGTGGAGCTTTCAAGCGATATTTGTATAGTACACATATACAGGCTAGCGATATATGTTGGGCTGTTACTGTATGATTATACACCTGATTACAACTACAGTATAACAAGTTTTATAGCCTTCGTGCGCTGATTTTAAGCATTGCTTTGTATATGACTTGCATGTATGTTCGATCTTTAATTCAATAATTCAAACGTATTTACAATATTTAATCACAATTATTGATTAACATCTATTTACGATTTTTGGCATCTGTCTCCATAGTAGCTATTGAAACAACGACACGTCCCAGTTCCCCCAATTTTGTCAGGTGATCCTATCACAAGGAGATATCGCAACACGAAAAATAAACAAATTTGTATTATATCTATCAACTTTCAAATAGGGTAAGTAACGTTCATTAAATTATAAAAAGCATTCTTGTTTATGTAGATTTGAAATTAAACAAAAACTACGGTTTCAACTCTCGCAGGCAAAGTTGGCCTTAACATGATTTGGCTAATGATTTAGGTCATTATATAGCTGTTTCAGTTTTATGTATCACTGACTTTTAAATATTCGGCTTTGATCGTTTCTTATAAAGGTAAAACCAGAACAAACAGCTACGAACACATTAAATTTATATGTCTTATTTTCATTTTTTACAGCACTGGGTCAATATATCTGCCGTTGTACTATCAGTCCTTCAGGATATTGTCAGTTCGGTAGTCAGTTCTTCTGTACTGACATGACAAATAATGAAATTCTAAAGAAACTAAGGTTTAAACTCCCTCTCATTTTGGTTATTATCTTCTTCAACAATTTTGGTTTTATACATCTTTAACTTTCAAAATTTGGCTTCAAGCTTTCCTGATGAATATAAATTTTAAAAAAGCGCTGAAGCAATCATTTTATATGTGTTATTTGTACTGGATTAGCTTCAGCTGTAATTTATACCAAGGTGTATCATTACAACATACACCGTGATTGGTCATAAGACTAGGAAAAACGCCAGCTTCAACACGCATGTGTAATTTATTGCTTGTATACTGGTTATTGGTTTAAGACATCATCATTAAACAAAAATGCAGTAAAGTTAGAACTTCTTGTTTGAGATGTGTTCAACATGTTTTCTTTTACAAATTTTGTTCCTAACTGTAAAAGGTAAAAATTATTATTATTTTTAGAACAGAAAATATGTTTTCAATAATATAAAACAAGAATGCTCCAGAATTATTTACATGGTATATCAATTTGTTGCTGCTTTTTAATTCAACTTTGACGGTTAAACGTTACCAATTAGTGTTCAAAATAACAATCTACATCAAAATCAAATAAACGTCGATATTAGGTATCCCTGTGTATACCCAACTAGCTACACAATTACGATATGAATTGATACAATCACTTACAACTAGTTACATATATGGTAATGTCAAAGAGGTCAAGAGAACATTACTCTTAGGTGGTTCTTTTTTTTTATCATTGAACACACAAATTGTACAAACAAATTAAAAAGCAATATGGAAAATATTTTACTCTACAATAATTGCACAAAACATATAAATATGGGGAAGTTAGTGATTTGTAGACGTTCTTGTACATTGTATTATTTATTGGATTTTCTAGCATGTAAAACTGCATATCTCATGCAAATGCATGTAGCTCTATACCCCACCCCCACCCCACCCCCACCCCCACAAATTCAGAATAGTATTCAGCAAAACAGTCTATTTGTCCATTTCAGATGTGAGATACTGTCATTTGGGTCAGAGGTTGTGACTGACATACCACATCACACCGAGGCTGGATGGATATTTTACAGCAAATGCTACAACGGGAACACCGCTTGTCTTGGTTGTTACTTTTAGACGGCAAATAAACGGGAAAAGTATTTTATAAGTCTTATAATTGCATTTGTGTTATTTGAAGACAAAAATTCTAAAAGCATGTTATTAAAAAGAATTATGCTATATATTTAATTGTTTGTTTAGATAAGAATGATAAGTTTGTTTCACAAGTGATATATGCTTAGGTTTACTAACTTTAAAGGTAAACATCTATTTTCATAAAATCAGTACCAAACGTTTATCAATCAAAAAATATATTAAATTAAAAAATATTTACATTTAACATGGTCAAGTAACATAATAATAATAGTTCAATCAAAGCCGTTATATTTGTCTCAATTAATTGTTGCATTAAATGTAGCACAACTACATACAGGGTATATTCTAGTAAACTAGACACTCAATGGTTTTACTTTTGTCAATTCTATCAAATTTAAGCAATTGCATCTAAATGGAAAGTATCTTCGGTGAATGATAGTTACATACATTGGTAGCAAATAATTATGCAAACAAAACGTGTAAACAAAATATTCTTCATTCAACAGGGCGACTTAAGTTATTCTATTTTTAACTTCTTCTATTATATCTAACACTTGCCGCTAGCCAGTAAAGAAAACAATTCTAGTGGCACATAAGTATAACGGGAATTGATTGTCTTCTTGTGCGTGTGTTGTACATATATATGGTAGGCATATATAGTTATCAAAGGTACCAGGATTATAATTTAATACGCCAGACGCACGTTTCGACTACATAAGACTCATCAGTGACGCTCAGATCAAAATAGTTGTAAAGCCAAACAAGTACAAAGTTGAAGAGCATTGAGGACCCAAAATTCCCAAAAGTTGTGCCAAATACGGCAAAGGTAATCTATTCCTGGGATAAGAAAATCCTTATATATTTTTAACGCCAAAAGATTAGGTTGTTAACGACTGCTATACATATATAATTAACTGAAAGGTACAGCAAAATCTCGTAAAACATCTGAGGCCTAAATGGTTTCGTTTTGTTCGGATGCTTATCACAACATCCTTACGTAAAAATAAGCATTTACTGCAAACTTTGACTTTCAAACAAAAGTGTATTGCAAAAAAAAATTTGCTAGCGATCCAATAGTGAGTATTTATGACTGAATGAGCAGTTAATATTTAAACGATAAGGAATGTGCAGCGCACGGAGAGGCCCAAAGGAAAACCACAGGCAGATTTGGGTATGAACATAGTTACACTGCAATCTTTGTAATAAGATATTTGAATGCATGCATGTCCGCCTTTGGTAATCAATTCAAGCATATGCAGGACGAAAACACTCTAAACAATTCCTACAATAAGTGGGACTTAGGTTCTGCATTGTTGGACAACAGGGATAAAGGGCTGGAAATTTGGGTCTCCACTAACGGTATGATTTAAGAGGACAGAAATAATTACTTGTCCATCTACAAACCCATCAAAGGCGTTGTTGCAGGGGTTCTTTAACATGTTTAATGTGTACATGGTGATCAGAGTTTGACAATGTTTTCACACGGAGCATTCGATTTATCTTCCTCGTTCTTATCAAATATGGCTGCCATTTTATACATCGCACACAACTTAACAGACGTCCTTCTATATGTCATCATTGAAAAAATGGACAGAATAATGTATGCGTTGCTAAGCATCAAACTTAGGGGAAAAAGTACGTACTTATGAGATTGCGTGTAATTTAATAAATTTTGCATCAATTTCGATCCTTCTGAACTGCACATGGGCACTTAAAACTATCTATACATAGTCTGCGTATACTCTCTGAGATACAGTTAATCTAATACCCGAAACATAGTAGTACAAATAAGTAGAAACAAGTTAAAAAGGGTAAATAAATCAATTTTGAAATGCTGTCGAATGATATTCTTTTTATGTAGTTATTGCTTCTTAAATTTTAGTTTTATTAATTTGTCATTGAATTCATTGCACGGACGTGAAAAAGGGGGATTAAAGACAAAGGTAGTCGTAACGTCGAGACGTTTTGATCAATTGATATAACATCTGTTATTTTTTCGATATTCACATGAAGTTCCACACGTTCTAGTTGATATCGAATTTTCACTTATATCCGTGATAAACGTACCTGTAAAAGTAAGTAAAACTTTATTTTGATTCGGCATATTGATAAACATACTACATCATAAGCTCTTATGAGCGTTTCATCGAATATAACCTAAAAACATATGTAACCTAAAAACCATCTCTCGTTTCTTTTTTATAACAACAGTACAAACAAAACGTCTATTTGAAAATGAAAACTACAAGTCAACTTTTTTAGAAAGCAAAGTTGACCTCAGATGGAGTTGGATGATATTTTTGGTACTTTGTTTTCCTTTTTCTCTTCAACTGTTTGGGTTCTGATACATCATTAGCTTTCAAATATTCGGTTTTTAGCGTTCCTGATGAAGTGAAATCTAGAATAGCGTTCAATCGCGTTAAAGTTTTTTGAAGTGTTGTTTTCATTTTCAGAACCATGTACAGTGCTTGACAAACTTAGGACTTATTCATTTCTAAATTAATCAACAAATATTAAAGAAATGAATATTTTGAACAATGTCAGTTCCGAAGCACTGACTGCTAAGCTGATGATACCGCCTTAGATTGGCAGTCAAACAGCAGCGCAATAAAATGAAAATACATTCTTATAAATGTGGTTTGTTTACCACTTTTCTTGATATATATTCATCAAAATTCCTCTTAACCATTACATAAAGAAAAAGATGAAAGTCTAGAAGCATGAGCACTTGATTACAATGCAAGCTGTATGAACAAAAGGGACCAACAAGAATGACAAATCCATCAAGTGATGAATTTTACCTGAGATTGTTCAAACTTGAAAATTACAAAAATATGTCGGTAATGATGAACTTACTTAATATATGGTGATACTCTCAGTGACTGGTAAGCCAACAACGGCACTATCGACACTGTGCTAGACCATGACCATGATGACTGTATTACTTCATAAACTGTTTGAGTCCAAAATGCTTCCTTTGATTCGCTTTCATCAGGAACGCTCAAACACAATAACTGGAAGGCCAAATACTGGATTTGAACCTATTATGAGCTATTAGACAAACTGGACCTGCAACCAAGAGTCACAATATGCAATTGCAACAACAGGTTTGCTTTAATCAACCCCGATGTTTATGTGGGGTTCGTTTTGCTGAGTCTTTCTTTTCTATATTATGTTTTGTTAAGTGTTTGGGTTTTGTTTTTTGGTTTTTTAAGTCATGCTGTTGTCAATTCATTTTCTACTAATGAGTTTGAAAGTCCCTTTAGTACATGTATCTTTCAATTTTCTATTGCAATCAATAATGTCAGTATCAAAGTACTGCCTACAGATCTGATGATGCTTCATGACATCAACCAAGTTGTGGGATTATTGCATATCATTTGGTATAAGTAATATAAGTTATGCTACCGAACACAAAATTTGATATTTACTTGATGGCATCAACATATCAGTGAACCCATGGTTCGTGTAGTATAATGCCTTTTCATCCCAATGGACAATCAAATCAATATTGGTCAGGGAAGCATTCTACTTGACAATGTTTTGTTAGTGTCAAACCATGGTGGTAATCTATTGTATTTTTGACTTTTCACTGATGACATGCTTTCACTATTGGTTCATTTAACATTTAAAACGATAATTCATTTCCGAAGATTAGACACTTATAATCAGATACTTTAACATTATACCGAGATTGGTATAAATTATGTATAGATTATGCCTATCATGTTGATGAGTCTTGTCTTACTACGTTTCAGTTCAATCAATACTGATTGTTTTCAGACTCGTGTTGATGTACTGAATAATAATGTTTATATTGACCACTATACTTCAAAATTTAAGAAAGATTGTTATTTGTATTGATTGTGACTATTACGTTTATGAGTACGGTCTTACTACGTTGTATGTCAATTAATACTGATTGTATTTAAAATTGTGTTAAAATACGGAATAATAAGTTATGACAAAATAAAGGCAACAGTAGTGTACCGGTGTTCAAAAGTCATAAATCGATTGGGAAAAAACCAAATCGGGTTACAAACCTAAACCAAGGAAACACATCATATATAGGAAGACACACACATATAAACGAACTATTTGATAACAACTGTCATATTCCTGATTTGGTACATGACACTTTAGGAAGAAACAGACAGAAATACAGCACAAGCACATACAAGCACATTCAAAACAGAAAAACGCACAAACAAAAAATATAATAGTCAACACAACATGCAAACTGATAACAACAACAAACATATTCCATCAACGATCACTGAATATCAAAAACAGTGACGCGCTTATGTAACTAATTCTGCAATCTCGAACTTTATACAATTATGTTACAATATTAGTCCCAAAAATTTGTTACGTGACAATGATGGTATGAAAAGCCAATTTTATAATTATTTGGACTACAAAACACCGAGACATACCGCACAGCAGCAATGCAAATTCACATTAAGTATAACAGTATATTCGGAAATATGACAATGATGGTACTTTTATAATTATTTAGACCACAACTATACGACATAACACATTATACAACCGGAACCATACCAAAAACATTAAAAAATAAATACGTATATGTTGGATGTACAAATACCCAAACACGTCGTACAACAATGTAAATTCACTCTCGGTATAACTTCGTACTTTATTTGACCTTTTCGAAAAAAAAAATATTCGAGCGTTACTGATGAGTCTTTGTTTTAACGAAGCGTGCGTCGGGCACAAATTTAACATTTCAATCCTGATATCTATGATAAGTTTATTTCACTCAACCAGTAATTAAAATGATCATCATTTTTCAATATTAGGGACATTATCAAGATAAAAGAAAACAAAGCCGTTTATGTTAATGTTAACTCAATACGTTTACATTTTATGTTACTGTGGATTTATTTATTTTCGTGGGTACCAATTTTGCGTAGTGTTTTATATGTATATTCATAATTGGAATGTATAATGTTATACAAGTGGTGAGACTTTAATAAAACTTTTAATCTGAATATATAAACATGCTTCACAATTAAGATAAACGAATGAACAATAGATATGTAACTAAATTTATAAATATTGAGGCACGATTTAAAAAGCACAAAGTGTTAATCTGTTAAAATAAAATAGCTCTTTATATCAAATTATTCGTTTTCAATATTGCCTACTAATATGAAAACTCGTGGCATGTAAGTAAGGTATGGTCTTTTAAATATACTTGCGAAAAATAAAAACCGGAAAGATAATAAGAAGGTCGTAATTGTGCTCATTACAAACCTAGAAGTGAAAGATGTTTTTTAATCAATAGACAATAAATAGACTTGAATTACATTTGAGAGGTGAAATGATCACTTATATTTCTGTATTAGTCATTGTGTACATAGTTTTAATAGATGCATATTATATTTTTGTTAAAAAAAAACATTAACATTTATATCGACATTTAAAATAGCTTGTAATTAAAACATTTTTTGTGAAATAATGAAATTGATATAGATGAGCTTGACATTTGTTGAAATCATTTAGTAAACAGTTTCGTCTTGCTAAAACTTGTAATTAAAGTAACAGCTCAATGAACTTTTAAACCTGTGTAAAATTGTAATATCGGTCACTGGTTAAAATGTGTGTTATTTGTGTAAAAGCAGCAAACGACAAATGAAAATTAAAGTGGGGTTACGAAAGGATTCTCGTTATGTCCGCATGTAAAATAATTCTTGCAATAAATGAACATTTGACGGACTGGACTGGCTATTAAGCCCTTGCACAGTCGGTCCTGGCCCAAAAGAAATATTTAAAAAAAAACTTTATTTTTATATTTACGGCATTCAAAAACGTTTATAAGACCAAAGGTAACTTAAACATTGTAAAGCAGGTCGGATTAAATGTTTCTGTCATATAATTGTGTAAGGCATATTTAAGCGATAATTACTAGATAAAAAAATAATTGGCTATTCTAACTTCCCAAGTTTAATCTAGGTGCTCTCGTAGGCCACGTTTAATATTCAAATAAATTTCATTGGTCGGGATTTCATTATGTGTTATATGAAATTATCTTGAAAATAATTGCGGGAAAGGGCTGTTAAAGTGCGAGAAGGAAACACTTTTTCTTTTTGCGGAACGTGCTACAAATAAAGACCTGCGATTGTTTGTCAATAACTCAAATTTACAAAATAGTAAAATATAACTGATGATCAATGTCAAAATTATTGGAAAGTTTTGTGATCATGACACCACCTATGTTATGTAGTATAAATACTCGAATTTGTCAATTATACCACATCTTCTTATTTGTATATTAATCATGTCAAAATACGAAAATGTAACGAATAGTGAAGTATTGTGTCCATGCATGACGATATCAAAGTCGCGTACATATACGAAGAGAAGATGTGATAAAGACGTAAAAGAGACAGCAACTCAACCACACAACATACCAGAATGTGAACAGTTAGCTCTTGTGTGCATCATTTCCTTGGGATTTGACTTTAAAAGATATTACTACTTTTGCCTGAACATACCGGAATCGTTACTATTTTCTCGGAAAAGTAAGGTATTTATTTCCGGAAACGTAGACTTATAGCGGAAACGTATTCTTTTCCCGGAAAGTAATGCCAAATTTTATATGAGCAGTGTATTAGTTTTAATGTCATTATATAAAGCATTAACTAGTGTTAATGTCTATGGATGTATTAGTTACAGTTGCATACTAATTGAGAGATCGTCCTGTTTGATGTTCTTCGTGTGGAAATTATTCTTGCTTCAGCATGCATCTTTACTTTGTTCCTCTAAAGAGATCCTCATTTACCCTTACATTATAAAAGTTTGTGGACTCGTATGTATTTAGGAATGGCACTCTCCATGTATCGTACCTTAAAAACCCAAAACTTTCGTATTTTTACGTTTCAGAGTCCAACATGTATGTTGAATTTTACTCAGAAAATAGAAAGTTGATATCAGCGCGGGTTATGCTTAAAGTTAACCTTTTATTCTATATGTCAGATAACCTACTTGTGTTTATGTTGGATTGCTGTCTGATTGACGAATAGCCGTAATTTTATCCCTATATTTTTTTTTTTTTTTTTTTTAGGGATGCATCCAATCGCACCTTTTCATTTGAAATATATTTCCGTGGCGTAACCTCAAAGATTAGTTACTTCAATAAAAAAAATGTAAGCGAAAATGAAACTTCTTCTCGCATGTTGCTCTTTGTGTAATTGTTCTCTTCGACAAAATTAAATATAAAGAAGTCACAATTTGGTTCCTAAATAGATATTTTTAAAATCCGGGGCCTAAAGCTAGGTAAAGCCTATCTCTTGATAAAGTTTCTTAAATTCGACAACTTTTAGATACCAACCGTGCGAGGGCTCAGTCTGTATAGCCAGCCAAGGTCGTTAAAACTTTTATCATCCTTGTAGAGATTTTTGAAAATACGATGGTTTTGCCTTTTCGAAACTAAAACATGATCAAATATAATTGGTGGCTTTCTATTTTCATGTTGTTGTCTCTTTTACATATTCCCATTTCCATTCTTAATTTTAGATAAAGTAAAAATTATGATAAACAAATGTATTCTTGTTGTCAGATCAAAATACACTTATAAAATTCCATTCGCTACTATTACGTAATATATATATCACGATATCTCAGTAGCATGGGTTCGAATCCCGGCGAGGAAGAACAAAAATTTGCGAAAGCAAATTTACAGATCTAACATTGTTGGGTTGATGCTTAGACGAGTTGTATATATATATATATAAGTCCTGTGTCCAAGTGAGAAATAACTACATGTGGTTTGTATATCAGGGAAGAATTGACAACGGGTGGTATGTATACTAAAATATTTATCGTCTTCCATTATATATGACGTTGTGGATGAAAATTATTGACAAAAGAATAAAGAAAACAGAAAATAACCAGACAAATATATAGAAAAGAAAATGATGAGGTACTAGAATATATGGAATAAAGAATGATCAGCAAAAGGTATAACGGATAGAAAAATTGCCTAAAATGATAGACTACAGAAATTATTAATCCCCATTCAGACCCTCATAATCTGACGATGACATTTAGCTTTAGGGCAATTATGGGCAAACGACCAACAACACAGTGTTTTTACGAAAGTTTACATACAAGCTAATTTTACAAAATCAACTTGAATATGTAATAAAATTATATCTATATCTTCATGTGTTGAATTTTAAAGATAAATGGGTTTGAAGTTTTCGACATTTACTAAAATTTCGGTTGATTGTACATTTCTGTCTCCTTAAATTTTGTTTCAAAAGATAAAATATGCGGATTTCGATAAAGAGATAAGGAATATCTTCGTTACAAAATTGGGCTCTACATTTGTGTAACAATCCTTATTAAAAATCCAATTTGTTAAAAGAAATTGATTTTAGAAGAAAAAAACTGCATTTTGTCGTTTATTTATCTAGTTGAAAAAGTCGGTTATTTCTTCATAAAAGTTGGAACGAATAATCTTCATCAGAGACATATAGTAATTGTAATGTATGGGGTATTACGTTTCCGCATTTTAGCAAAAATTCAGTTCACGTTTCCACATTTTCGTGCATTATTTTCCGAAATAAATAGATACCACTTTTCCGCATTTTTACCTGTATTTCACATGTAAAAAATGGTAATAATGATATATCGGTATAAGACTTTATTATCAAATATGGTCATCTCCTCCCGACACAGAAACCAAAAGAACCACAACTGGGCCGGAATCGTTTCTCCCAGTTCTATGCATGTCACACAATTATATTTATTTTATGGACGTTTTGCAGAAGATCCAAACAACAACTTACATCAAAATTCGGTCTTTATCAGCAATAGCACAGTTCGTAAAAGTGATTGCGAACTTGCTGAATTCGTATCCGAACAGTTTGTCAATTATGGTAGAGAATAGAATACGAGGTTAGACTTTATAAAGTCAGTTGGCTACAAGTTTACCGCTTTAAACTGTGCTACGGTACTGTATAATAGTATACTGACGCTTAAAATATATATAAACTTTAAGTGCTGAACATTGACTTTTAATTGATATATGACCATGTGTGATTTTCATCATTTTAAGTTGATACATTAGTAGTTTCATTTTAGTCATAAAGACTTATCCTGCTCGAAGTCCTACTTCCACCCAGTTGGTGAGTAAGGGGGGGGGGCATACATTAAAAATTTAAATGCGGAAACGTAAATAACCTTTAATAAAATCAATGTAAAAACAATGCGGAAAAGAGTACTATAAAAATGCGGAAACGTAAGAATTTTAATGCGGAAACGTAAAATTCTAATGCGGAAACGTAAGAATTTTAATGCGGAAACGTAAGAATTCTAATGCGGAAACGTAAAACGCCGAATTGTATTATATGTCTCTGTCATCATACAGTATCATGCCAAACGCCATTTTTAAAAGAGGGGGTCCATGTTCTCGTTTTTAAGCTAATGGTTAAATCTCGAAAAGCTGCATCTTTTTTCCGATATTTCACAGTTTGATGTCGCAAAAAATAACATTTTATGGCACAGCATTTAATCAATTAATGTGTCGATAAAAAGAACGAATTCTACAATATATAAAATTCTGTCAAAAATCATTTCCTGGGTCAATATTATAAAGTTCATCCGAAAAAGTGATAAGACTGATAATAACATACTAATTCAATTTCTTCAAATTAGGTTTTAATGCTAAAAGTTTTAGAAGAAAGAGTTAAATGTCTTCTTTAAAATATTTAGATTAATTCTGCGAAAACATCAGAGAGAGATAAAACAAAAATGCATGCAACCAATTGAATAAAATGGAGAATGGAAATAGAAAATGTGTCCGACAACAATCCGACCAAAGAGCAGAAAAAGGCATATAAGGCACAAAATGTGCACCATAATTGAGTTACCTTGTTTTGTAACCCCATTGACATAATGGTTACATTGGTTACAGTGGTTACACTCATACAAACTATCATAGATCCTATTATTCAGAAATTCTTTTGGGGATCATTAATGTACGTCCAGTGGCATATATATTATGCATGTCGGAACAGGAAAATTGACATAAGGTACTATTAGAACCATGTTCACATTATTATACATTAGACATATGTCTCTGATTATACTCAACAATTGTGATGATGACGAATTTCTTAAACTGTTCGAAATAATCTAACCGAAAGATAAATCTGTAATTTTACTTTGTCCATAACTTTGACGAACCAAATTAAAGCGAGTAATACTTTGAACTGTTTTAAATCAGATTGGTTCTAAATGTTTCTCTCGTATATTCAACATGTATATACATGTATATATTCTAAATTGTGACTATCTATTATTATTATAGTTCCATAACATTCTTTCAAGACGTATAAACCAATGATCGACAAGTGCTTACATTTTGTGAAATCAATAATAATGTGTATGTTTCAAATGTCCATATCTATTGACAACGAGTATATACCCTTGGAAAATATGTAAATAGATTTTATTTTATCAAATCTTTTTGGGAATTATTAAGATTTTCATAAATATCATTCTTAACACCAGAAACGTTATTTATAAACAAGCGTATAAGTAATGACTATAGTATATCACTATCGGACACGCAAGACAAAGCTGTATATTACACCTGATATTTTCAAAATGGAAAGTTACGAGTTATCGGCCGTGTACACTGATCAATACCCTCAGAGGTCAAGTGATGCACCAACTTGTAATTGTGTAATAAGAGTTTTAAAGTCCGACAGGAAATCGCTTGAATACCTGGACGTGTCACCTCACAATACATCTTGGAACAATTTCTTCAGCCATGCTGGTGAACAGATAAGGAAGGTCCAAATTTATTTAAAGAAGTTTACAAAACCGTTTTACATAGAGAAATTATGAAAACTAGACTTTCAAAAACATTTCTACACGGAACACTTATTTATGACTTTGAACTTTGACTTTTAACTAATTTCCATTAATATGACTTTTTCAAAAACTTAATAAAAATTAGTTTCAAAACGATTCCTTATTTAAAATTAAAAATATGTTATTATTTTAATGTGGCACGCGCTCTTCTTGTGTAATGTCTAATCATCTTGTTAATTGATCAATAAATCTTTAAGAAATAACTTCAACCTAAAAATAATAATTCTTGTGTTTTCGTAATTAGAAGAGATAAAGAGGTATTAATCTTATGCCAGCGTGCATTCCATCTACGTTAGACAAACGCCATACATACGCCACCATCCGTTACTTGAACGCCCGATACACGCTTATGTACGCTTCTCGTACGCCCAATAAAATTGAGAATGGAAATGGGAATGCGTCAAAGAGACAACAACCCGACCACAGAACAGACAACAACAGAAGGTCACCAATAGGTCTTCAATGCAGCGAAATTCCCGCACCCGGAGGCGTCCTTAAGCTGGCCCCTAAACAAATATATACACTAGTTCAGTGATAATGGACGTCATACTAAACTCAAATTATACACAAGAAACTAAAAGTAAAATAATACAAGACTAACAAGGCCAGAGGCTCCTGACTTGGGACAGGCGCAAAATGCGGCGGGGTTAAACATGTTTATGAGATCTCAACCTCCCCTATACCTCTGGCCAATGTAGAAAAGTAAACGCATAACAATACGCACATTAAAAGTCAGTTAAAGAGAAGTCCGAGTCCGATGTCAGAAGATGTAACAAAAGAAAATAAACAAAATGACAATAATACATAAATAACAACAGACTACTAGCAGTTAACTGACATGCCAGCTCCAGACCTCAATTAAACTGATTGAAAGATTATGTCTTCATCATATGAATATCAGGCACAATCCCTCCCGTTAGGGTTTAGTATCATAACATCATAAAATATATGAGAAGAGCATAACCCGTGTCATGCCAACAACTGGTTTTAAATAAATGTGTTTAGTTCCGATGCAAAGACCCTATAAGTGAATCAATATTAAAGCCAAAATATGCAATCTTTAATGACCTGACAACAGTATCGTAACTATATCCCTTCTTAATAAGTCTATTTAAAGGTTTTGTTAGCTTCTGAGGTGAATACTGACATTTTAGTGCTTTATACAAAATATTACCATAAAAGATTGGATGTGAAATACCTGAACGTATAAGAAGTCTGCATGTTGAGCTATATTTACGAATGATGTTCTTGTACTGATGATAAAATTTAGTAAATGTTTTGACTAGTTTGTGATATCGAAAACCCTGGTGTAATAATTTTTCTGTAATACATAAATTTCTTTCGTTAAAATCTGAAACGTTGTTATATACACGAGCGAATCGTACAAGTTGAGATATATAACACCGTAAGATGGTGACAAGGAACGTCACCATCTAAAAATGGATAATTAACGATAGGAAATGAAAAATCATCTCTTTATCATAAATTTTTGTATTAAGCTTTCCGTTAATGATATAGATATCAAGATCGAGGAAAGGGCAGTGGTCATTGTTAGTATTAGCTTTATTTAAAGTAAGTTCAACAGGATAAATTTCTTTAGTATACATACTGAAGTCGTCATTATTGAGAGCCAATATATCATCCAAATATCTAAAAGTATTATTAAATTTTTGTATCAGATGTTGTTTCGATGGGTCTTTGCTGATTTTAGTCATAAATTGTAACTCATAGCAATACAAAACAGGTCCGCAATAAGTGGTGCACAGTGCACGCTTAAAGCTCGTTGTACTCACAATACAGATATGATTGACAAGTTGAATGCATCCAAAATTACTAGCGTGTTGGCAGCGTGCATGATTTTAACACGCCCGGCGTACGTCGGAGCTAAACGCTGATGTGTGACGCCGGTATTAAAGGCATATGAAACCTCAAATTAAAAATATGCATATGTTTTTTTATAACAAAATGGATAGTTGTCATTATTAAACTTATGAACAAGTGTTATACAAGTGCTCAATATCCATGCTTCTTTGTTGCTTGATTTGTTTGACAAAAACATCAGATAATATAATATCTTGTGGAAAACTACATTTGACGGTACGTTTATTTTTATTCATAACACTATCCCATCATGGGCTTGGCCCAGTTAAAGGAGCTTAGTGCACAAAGGTGGCCTAGGTGGTGTTTAGAAGCTCTCGTTAATTCAGTCTCCTGATATAAAGGCTCCAAGGCGGCACATTTGTAGAAATACCGTAAAGGGCCTCCTTAGTGCACTAAGAATAAGAAAATGTGCACTAAGGACCTGGTGGAATGATACAGCTGTCACAAAGGACATGGCATATAGAAATAGACTTTGTAAAATACATTATTTCAAATTTTATGATCATATCTTTTGTGAGGGGTCTTTTGTATTTAGAAAGTTATTTTATGTTTTGTCGATACGCGCCTTTATCAGATGAGTGTCACCTGTGTAATCGATAGAAATTCATGTTCGCTCAACCTTGACCGTTTAGAATCACTTTGTATACTGATTAAACATGTAAAATTGAAGATGAGAAACATATTATATTAGACTGTCCTTTATATGCAGATTTACGTGAACGTTTATTTTATGAAGTTAAAAGAAGTAATGGTGATTTTAGTATTTTATCTGATGATGATAAGTTTATACATCTTTTAAAAGTACTGTTTTTGGTGTGGTTGACAAGACCTGCTGTAATATTCTAAGTAGAAGAAATTGTTTTTTCATATGCTTGATTGATAGTGATGTTTTACAGACCTGAAATATTTTATAGACATGATAAATGCAGTTATATGGTGTTTTGTATTTCTGTCTGTTATATTTTTTACTTCTATGTAATAGCGTATTTTCTACTCTTATTTTTAGCTCACCTTGCGTCCATCGTCGTTAGCTTTTACAAAATCTTCTCCTCTGAAATCACTGGGCCAAATTTTAGTTATAGAACGGTAATTTTGTTCAACCGAAATACTTTTAATGGGTACACATACTAGATTTACTAAGGATAAGATTATAAGAGTTTTATTTAGAAGCAAGAATGTATGGTTTACATTATTTTTTAAATGCATCAGCGTTATATTAATAACATAATTGAATTTTATAATTATATAAAATACACATATGGCGGAGAATGACAATAAAAAACAATGACATCCGTAATAAAGGTATATTTCATAGAAGACAATTTAATATGATTATTAATTCTCTTTTTGAAAATAATATTTCCTCTTGAAGTCTTTCTATGTCACTTCTATAATCGGGTTTTGAAGAATATGTTTTACTCTCAAATGTCTTTCAAGGTATAATGAAAGTATGAAAACTATAGAGTTGTAAATGTGGAAATGAAATCTCAGAAGCATTTTTTTTCTCAATTTCTATCTCAAAACTGGCTTCTTTAAAAAAAAACAAGTTTATTAAAGCAATTTCCTTCAAAACAAAATAAAACAAAGGCAAAGTAAACATAAAATTCAATTTTAATTTTCTTTCGTCAGCTTGAAATTATAACACCCTAAACCGTTAGGTTTATTCAACAACTATCATTAATCAATTAGTAACGATCAAAAGACGATTGTTATTTGGATATGGTTGATTGAACTTAATGATTGGGAATTTGCAATAAGCCGTTGGTCACGTGCCGAGTGGCACGCGCTGATTAAAAGTCATTTTACTTCAAAATTACAATATCTATTGATACCAAACTTTATATTTATGAGTTATATACTCATATCCTCTTATATCCATGTTCTTTGTGGTCTTAAAACATCGTTTTAGTGTCCTTAGTGCACTAAGAAATCATTTGCGGTATATCTACACACCGTTTCATTTTAAAGATACTATATGTTTTGCATTGTTTGCACATTGAACACAAACAAATCTAAAAAATAAGGAGATGTGGTATAATCTCTCGTCAAGAGACCAAATAACACAGAAATTAACAACTAAGCGTTTTTGCCTTCTACTATACATCTGACGGTGACATTTAGCTTTAGGGCAATTTAGTGACCAGAGAGAAGAGATATAACCTTATGTAGAAAAATCATTTGAAAGGTAAATATTATTAGGGTCATCCGGAATGATGAAAATACTTTGGATACACAATGTATTTCTTTTAATTTATGCCATTCAATTTTGATACTGCAAGTTTTAAATCAGTAATATCTTATGATTCATATTAGCGTTAGGCAAACTATAAGCAATGTGTCAGTATTTCAATTAGTTATAAGTTCTAACGAGTGACATTGGCCGATCTGAGCTGTGATACTTCTAATTATTTAGTTTGATTTTTAGATGATCTGTTATAATACTCAAAGTGTTTTGACATTTGAAATAATAATAATTCGAACTTAACTATTCATTTTCTTACTAGCGTCAACAACTGGTAAATGCCAAATGTGTTGGTAATTCGTATACTAGTAAAATTAGAAGATACGGGGATGTCGTGTGACTCGTGTCTGTGGATTGGATATTAGGAAGTGATAATGAAATGATATCCTCAGGCCTAGACCATGTTTAATACACGTGATTTGCGTTATCGTTATATCCGAGACAGTCCATGCGAAAAGGTACAAAAGTCTCGTTGAATTTTACAGATTACGATATTAAAGTTCGATAAAATATTTTCAAAAACTATTTCTATCAATGTCAACATTCATAAAATTGTGAATTTATGTAGTAATCGTAGATCACGAAATATAACGACTGAATTATTCGGGCTACACCACCTCTATATTCTGTTATCTAGTGTTTTTTTGCCTCGCTTCTTATTAACTTAGTTTCCTCATAATTCTCAAATCTGTAAACCCAATTCATATACTTATAAATGGTGGTCCCATTTACAGCCTCATACATGTAAATGATAATT